>JAQMYJ010000023.1:8645458-8655919 GCA_030014305.1 Clarias laeviceps | reverse complement strand
GTGTGTATGTGTGTATGTGTGTATGTGTGTGTGTGTGTGTGTGTGTGTGTGTGTATGTGTGTGTGTGTGCATACTTATCTTAGCATTGAGCCTACTGTACTAGTTTTACTGTAAAACTGTCTGTGAACAGCTGTGATAAATTGCATGTTGCTGTAAGAAAATGAAAAAAAAGAAGAAGAAGAAGCAAAACACTGAATAGTAATATGAAAAACCTATGCTGTACATTTTCACTGGAGCAATGTTTAAACAGAAATTTAATGTTTTCAATAGATGTGCAATACTGTAGTGGGTATGAAGATCAAGTTCTCCACTGTGTCTCCTGTGAAAGTGGGGAGTGTGTGTATACCGAGGGAGTGTGCATTTTGGATGCATTGCTGAACCACAGTAATGGAGGCATTAAGTGAGTGTGTGAATGCTGAAAGAGCTGCTTTTGGAGATCCTTTTTTTTTTTTTTTTCCCCCCCCGAGTCTGTATGCGTACTGATGTCCTTTTTGTCAATTCACTGTTTGAGAAAATCTACCTATGTGATTTAGAGAAACGTCCCATTTAAATTGTCATTTTTCTGCTTTATAGTATGTGTGTGTTTGTGTTTGAGGAGGAGCGTGCCTATAATCTCTGTGATATACATTTTTAATGTTCTTTTACTGTATGTGTTCTTCTTATTTTAAACGGTCCATTTCGGCAAAGTGTACGTAGAAAACGGTGTCTCCATGAAGAGCAATCACTTTTTAGATGGTCTTAAAGGCCTGTGGTCTGTAGGCTTAGTTGTAAATAGCACAAGATCGATTCATCAGGTCAAAGAGTCTCCAAAGACAGATGTTTTGTAGTGAATGCTAAGTGACTGAGAGAAACAGACCCGGGCTAGTAAGGTCTTTCATTCAGTTTCACTTGCAGTACTACGGAGAACAAGAGAGGAAAGGAAAAGAAATTAATGTTGACTGTAAATATTTAAGTGTTTAAAAAGTATTTATAGAACCTGTACAGCTTTGGCAATATGAAAATAAAAGATGTCTAACTCAAATAGGTGGCCTGTTATCCATATCCTGCTTTATGTCCAGGGATTGGTTTTATTCTCTCGTGTCTTTTAGGCAATCTACGTCTCCATCTTAAACAGCAGACATTTCTCAAGCAACCTGTTAGATCAACAAGTCAGGTCTGATGGATTGAGGTAATATATTTCTATGAGCTGATGCAACCTCCTCAAATCAACATCAGCATGTTTTTTTTCAAGCTATAAAATGTTTCAAATATATTTAGTGCTGTTCATTTGGGTTTAACTGGTTGTAATATGTTAGGTATATAATATAATAGGCATTACGTATAAACATGTATTATAAGCTTGTAATATGTTTATACTTAATAGGCATGACGACATTCCAAGCCAACGAACAAACCAGTGCGTCCACATCTACAGTTCGAGAGAATTAGACATATTGTTAAGGAAACAGTTTGAAGTACATCGTGCACCTTACACTCAAGGTGTGTTCGGTTCCTGTTACACAATTTTCTATTAGTGCTGCAACTCGTTTCTAGAAATTTCTAGAAAAGTGCGTCGAGAGCACAAGTAGAATGCAGGGTTTATTTGAAAGTGTGCTGCTTGTAAATTATCGATCTTACTTCAGTGTGTGCAAAACTTCAAAACTCGTACATGGTCTCATTTGAGAAGCTTTATTTTTAAGGCAAAACTAGCATCACTGATGATATCGCAAGTCTGGATACAGAGTGAACGAGCTTTTCCTGTATCAAGCAAACATACAACTAAGACCTTAAGACAATGAGGTTAAAAATTTACAAAGATCATTATGCATTGACATCATCTGATGAAGAAAAAACAAAGTCCATAAGCTTTCCTGATTATGTACCGTAGTTACAATCTTGTACCCTTTAAAAAAAAAAACTACAGTTTAATGGAAGATGTTTCAATAGTATGTGCTAAGCTAATTAAAAGGAGTCATCTCCTCAGAGCTGCTAAAAGCACAAAGTTGTCACGCTTGCCCTTAAACATACATAAATAACATATAAATAGAACAGCAGCAAGTCACTGTTTTTTATGCATTGTAGGTGCAGGTTTTATAATAAGTTATCAGACCCATTCTAAATAACTTAATAGGAGAATATTTACAACATGCTGTCTTGATACTTTTCCATCAGATGGTGGGGCGGGGCGAGGCTTTTTTTTTTCTTTTTTTTTTCTAACCACCAAGTGAGCTATCCTATACTTGTGTCTGGTTACTGTGACATCTTGGGTACCACATGCGCTGAGGATGGAGCTCAAACTAATAATCACATGATTAATAAAAAAAATTAAAAAAAACAGGGATCACACAGATCCTGATTAATGTCTTTTTTTTAGATTGCTTCTCTAACTGCAGGAACAACTTCAATAGTGTCAGGTTTTCCGGCATCTTTATAAAAGTCCAATTTTTCTCGCAGATTTGAGTGGCCAGCAGAATGTAATCAGCTATTTACGGTTTCAATTTATTTTAATGTACCCTCAGAAGTGTTTTTTTTTTTCATTTGCATTTAGCTTGCCCTAGCATTTCTTCCATGTGAATTTTAGTAGAATCCACTTTCTTTAGTTCCCAAATGGCTTTCTGATTACTATGTTGGGGAAATGTCTTGCACTTTGACACTAAGGATGACGGAATTGGCTGTGTTTTGAGAAGAAAGGTGAACGCTTGGTCCTCTCTATGTTGAATAAATATTCGATGCCCTTTTGTTTTGGTGTGCATAATGCCACTGAGCAATGTGCAATGTCTTGCGTTCACATTCATTCTATGGGAGGGAAAAGGTACAGCATGTGTGTTTTTTGTTATTTTTGTTATTAATTTTTTTTACATCAAATGAAAAGCTACACTTTCCAAATAGTTTAAATTTATGTAGTATTTTATCGCATTTATTAAATCACCACCATGAAAAAAACTCCCCCTACCCTCACAGGACGTGTTGTGCAATGGAAACGACACACTAAGGCAGGTCACTTATAGTTGTGGTTGCATTTCTTGCCAAATAATGATGAGCCTCATGGTTCGGTGGAGAAGCGCTGTATTACACTATACAAAAATATTTTGTGGTAAAGTTTGACATGTTTCGTGTCATTAGTCCACCAGTATTTTAAAATAATAATCAGCCACAAAAGGTTCAAAACTAAGCATTAAAAACATTCCTAAAGAGTTTTAGCAACTGTTGGCACATTCCGTATTAGGACCTCTTGAGTTCATTTTGTCATGGGTGTGAGAACATAAGCTTCACATCCACTGCGCTCATGAAGTAATCTTTTACGATTTACAGTTCAATAGAGCAAAATGGAAATTCGGTGACTAACACATTTTTACCAGATTATCATCCTAGTGTGATAACTTTCAGACCAAGTTGTGGGTTCTTAAAGGTTCCGCCTTAACTAAGCAGTGTGCAATAAGTATGGCTTCAAGCTTAGACTTCTACTGACAGTACTTGTGTTTCAGATTTAAAAAAGTAAATCAGAGAGGGATCCCCTAGCTGTCTCCGTGGACGGCTTTTCGGAAGACGCGCAGACGAGACATGACTTCATCCCAGTCCAGGTATGCTCCCTCTAGGTGTCTTAGGGTCCTGCCCCCAGACTGGTATTTCCTCCGACCGTGCAGCAGACGCGAGTTATCGAAGGTTATCAGGTCACCTGTCCAAAACAGACAATAATTTCTCTCTCTGAACATGGAAGAATTAGGCAATGTTTTCAAACGCTTACATTCTAGAAACTGCTACTGGGCATGTTGCTCTGTTTTCCATTAAGTGTTGGCTTCAACACCAGACAGACCAAAAGATTTTCCATGTAATTAGGTCAATAAAAAAAGAAAGAATATGACACGCCATACATAACAAAATATCCCGCCAAGTTTGGAATCTGTTGCTCATTTGCAGGTCAGTATGAAGAATCTCCAAAGAGCAAAAGACCAAAGAGCAATAACTCGAGTTTTTCACTAAGGAACCTCATTGTTAACATGATTTGTGCCAAATTTTTATTTTTAATTCAATAAATATTAGTAAACCGGACAGAACAAACAGAGAGCGTCTTGTTTGTCTAAACGTTCCAGTACACTGCACTGACCTGGCTCCATCCTGTAGGTGACCACGTTTTCCGGCTGCCTCATCAACTCCACAAAGCTCTTCAGGGAGGTGTAGAACGGCTGCACCTGATCGAGAGGTAGATCCAGGGCAGAGTCTCTCGTTGCATTGTTATAGTTTATCCTCACCACACGGCCGTCTCTGTCCACACTGCACAAAAAGAAACAAAAAATAATAATAAATCTTGCTTTTTTACCAGGTGGACAAAAGATGGCGCTGTTTTGACACCATAACCTGGCACTCGTGGACAAATAAGTCATGTGACTTATTATAATCACTGCCTTGTTTTCTTTTATTAGCCATGTGATTTATAATGTTCATATAGCCTGCGCTCTGATGCTAGTTTAAGGTGCTGTTTTAATTTAAGAGGCCTCTGAGGCACTAAAAAATGAAGCACATGGGAACACCTATTACATCAGAAAGGTCTGGACTGTAAATTAGATGACCTCAGCATACATCTGAATTTCCAAGTACGGTGAATTTATGTACATGGCTTAGCGTGTCTTATGAGCCCCTCTGAGCCAACATTGGAGGGCCAAGATATTTAAGCAATGCTTCTCGAACCGGGGGCCACAAAATGTTTGATTAAATGTATTAAATCTGTTTTAAATCCTAATCTAAAAAGTATTTAATAATAATATATGCTCTTTAGCATTAGATTTAAATACTTTACAGCTAATCACAAATCACAGCACACAGTTAATAAGCACCACATGTCTTCGATATACACGAACATGATAGCTAAAGAATGTCAGGTGAATGTAATGTTAGGAGAGTGTTAATGACAAAAAGAAAAAAAATATCCATATGTTTTTAGCATTTGCATTCTAATGCAATCCTTTGCTAACTAATTATGTTAGAGGATACTTTCTCCACAAACAATGGACTCTGCACACACTCTGTGTAAGTAATAGTGATCGCATTTGTATGTGTCTCACTCTATGATGCGGTTCTTTGACTGCACGCTGAAGTCGCAGTAGTCAGAGCCGGTGTCCGTGTAGTCTATGTAGAGGGACGCGAGTACGTTAAATGCTTCGGGGTCCTCTCTCCTGAGCAGCTCGGCCATGTGGAAGCCATCCACCACCTCGCTCTCGCCACCTTCCTCGGCCTGCTGCAGACAGTGTAGGAACTGCACCTGTCAAATCACAAACAGGGTTACTTTTAAGGGGTAACACTAATTAATTAAGAATGCATCTATTTTATGGGATTTCCAAAAGTGATTGCTGCAACTAACTACACACAGATCCGTTTAAAGAGAGTAAATTGACAAGATATTAGGGCAGATTGACAGTACAACAACCGGTCAATAGTTTGGACAAACCTTCTAATTCAATGTTTTTTTGGTTTTTTTTATTTATTTTGTTTTATTCTAGAACAATACTGGAAATTTCAAAATTATAAAATAACACAAATGGAAATATGTAATTATTGTTATTTTAAGACACAAAGGTCAGCTGTTCTGGAATAGTTCTCGCAAGAACAGTATTTTCAAGTGCTGTTGCAAAACCCATTAAGCACCATGTGATGAAACTGGCTCTCATGAAGACCATCCCAGGAAAGCAAGACAATAACTTACCTCTGCTGCAGAGGAGAAGTTCATTTAGAGTTACCAGCCTCAGAAATCACCAATTAATAAACAGCATTAGAGCGGTTATGAAGGCTTTACAGATCATATGTTTTAATATCAACAGTTCAATGGAGATTATTGCATATTTTGGATGTTTTGCATGTTTCACATTGTAGAAAGGAACATAAATTAGCATTGACAATGGAATTAGAAGGTGTGTCCAAACTAACGACTGGTAGTGTAGGTTGATTGTAATACACTGCTATTATTATACATCCTTAGCTAATTATTATTATTATTATTATTATTATTGACTTCCAATTAAGTAGTTTAAACTAACTTTTCATATTTTCCAGCGACCATCGGATTCAGTTTGTGATACACCAGCTTCCACATAAACATGCACTTTCTTTATGTAAATTTCTATACGCAAGCGCTTTCTAGTACAGATTTGATAGATATGGCATTTAAATTGCTCTTAGTTATATTGTCCTTCCAGATTTATATCACACAATGAAAGGAAAGGAAATTAAACCAATTGTGATTAAAGCAATTACATCTTTATAGCTTACTGTTTTTAGGGCCCAAGCACTATGACATCAGCACTTTGTATTCATAGTGTGTAAAGGGTTTTTTATCCCCCAACATCCGGGTCCTTTTGGGGGTCTTAACATGCTCAAAAAGTCATGAGAATCAGCACACAGGTTGGAATCTGCAGTCATTAGGACACGTGAGAGGCTGGGCCCCGGGCGTGGCATGGGGCCCTCACACGAGATTTTGCTGCACAGCTCATACACACTTGCATGTATGCACACGAAACCCGATATACATTTAGAATTCATTGAGCTAAACATCTTTTGCAGTGCATGTATTGGTGTCTACTTAACAGGAAATCAGTTATTTTGGGTCGTTTGCAAAATGCACCCAATGTGTTTTGATGTACTCTTCCTAGTGGATTTATACGATCGCCAACAAACCGGGCCTATGTGATCTCAAGACATTAAGGATGCAGAATTGCAGAGGGATTTTCGATATCTCAAACGAGTCAGCTGTGACAAAACATTGAAAAGCCAAAAAAGTGGGTTTGTGTGACATCACATTGAGTGACATCATAGTGTCGTGCTTTTTTTCCAGCGTCTGAAGCTTTTCGACGGTCTAAAGATAAAATTCCCCCTTTTCTACAATTATGTCATAATGGTGTATTGGTATGTCCCCTTTAAATGTATCCGCCCACTGGGTGCTTGGGCCTGCTCTTCATTGCTTGCAACTATAATTTATTTAATTTTTTTTTGGTGTTGATGTTGAAATATAAATAATTATTATAGATGTATGCATGACCATGTTTACAAAATATCACACGATTTATAGTTTGGTTATCTGGAGTGTGTACACTCCGTAAATGTCTATATGTAGTGTGGTGTACCTACCCCAGGAGGATGGTGCAGAGCAGGATAGTCTGTGTGCAGGCTCAACTTGCCTGAGGTGTACGCTACGTTGTTTGCCATGGGCTTGTCTTGCACTTGCCATGTGTGTCTGTTGAGGCAAACACAGTTTTGCTTTTTACAATGTCTCTGTGAATTGACTGGAAGAAACCACAGCTATAAAATGGTTACAGTGTTTTTATAGCTGGGCAAGAGAATTTACTAACTGTACGAGATTGACGCAATTGACATAACAGGCAATGTTAATGGCAGCAGCGGCGGCAGACTGGAGGAGTATTACCATTTCAGCTGCAGAACGTGACTCGCACCATGGCAGGAGGATGGAGAGATAAAAATGGAATGCTTATAAAAATAGTTTATGAATCTGTGTCATTTACTCCTAATAGTTGCTCTATTTTAAGGATGCATAAATAATGGTGCAGGATTTATCTTAAATTCATAGGCTCGTCGCCCTGAGTAAGACACCAGGCGATTGAAGGGCACTATATGCGCACGCACTAAGAGAGGGCATGCTACTAGAGCTGGAAGGAAAACAGAGAACCATGAAGAAATGTACAGATACACATGGAGTGCATGCAAAAGTCAGAATTTTATATATATATATATAAAAACATAGTTTTTCCTCAAATACATTCCATGCAAATAGCAGTATATGAATGATCATAACACAAATTTTATTCATATGTCTCTTTACCGAGCATCTGTTATTCATTTAATACAGTTCTGCAGCTTTGTTCAATAAGAACGAACATTTTCAGGCTTATATCAGTGAGGAATGTATTGGAGTCAAGTATTATGACATGTTTTAATCATTTTACCATAAACTAGAGCATTCTAGTGAGGGAAAACATACAATGGCACAACATTCGCTGTCTCTCCAGACTTTGTCTAAACAGAGGAAAGACCTGCTGTGACACACATGGAACTGGAAGGACAGCATGATGTCATTACTGAGAAAGTCCAGATCTGCTGGATTGTTTTTCAGTTAGACTGTATGCTCTCTCACCCTCTCTCTCTCTCTCTCTATGATTCTCACACAGTATCTGTCTGTCTTTCACTCGATCTCTCTCCTCTTCGGTAGCTTTGAACAAAGGCAGTTCATGATCTGATCTTTTTGTTTCTGTGTGTGTGTGGGCTGTGTTCAGGTAAAACGGGCCAGCTGGCGATACATACTGTCCCTGAACATCAGAGTAAAAGTCACAGTGCAGCTCTGGAGTACATCAACGTTGGCTCCCACTAAAACCCCGACAAAACACGCGGTGTGTTCCTGTATTATCTGTTTCTCAACTGTTTTCCCTTACTTACTTATCTGAGCTCTGTTTTCCCTCTGTTTCCCTTTTGCTGTCTTTTTTCCTCCGTCATTCTATTGGAAGCTTAGTCGATATGGAGGGGCTCTTAATTGTGTCTGAAATATTTAGAAAGTGCTGTCTTTGTTTGTAATCCATGAAGGATAGCTTCCAAAATATCAAAAATACCTCATTAATGAGATGGATAGGCTGTAAGGGTCAAATAATGCACTTCTGATTCACTGCTTTGCAGTTTAGTGGAAGGTCAGTTGCAGTGGAATTCATTTAGGAGGGGAAAAAAAGATGTTTGATTTGGCCTAGATTCAGCTCAGGAAATGCTTTCATCAAGTTGGTCATCAGTTTGCCAGTGACTCATGACGAACTTTTTATCTTTTACAGCAGAGCGAATCCTTTGGAAAAAGAGCGATTTAGCAGAAATGCAATTTTTATGTTTCTTCACACTAAATTTAAGTTGAAGTTCACAGCCACGAAGCACTCAACTAACAAGGCATGAACAATTTTCATGTAAGAGTGGAAAATGAACTTCAAGTCATCTCTTCAATTATAAGGTAAAGCTGTATGTGCGCGTGCTTCCTTCTTACCCATAAAACGTGAGTCTGAGGTATCCGATTCTCTGTCCGAGTCTTGCTACCTGGCCCCGATCAGTTGGCGCCCCTTTGAGGTACACAATCCCGACACGCCTTAGGGCTATCAGCCAGGCCAGAGCAGCTTTATCATCATGTAGAACCTCTTCATAATCTGCCATGGGGATCTGCAGAGCAGAGTCCCAGAATTCACGCTCTAAAACAGCCCAGATAAATCATAAAATATCAGCTCTTCTATATAAACACATTGCGCAATTCTCAAAAGAAAGCCTAACACAAATTAAAACAGTTTTTCTTTTTTCTTTCCCTATAACATTTCTGAACAATGAAAAAAACCTGCTTGTATTGGGAAATGACTTGGAAAAGCATCAGCTGTTAAATTCCTATTGAACCCTTCTACTAAATATCACCATATGTTCAGAGAAAACCCATGACGCAAGACTGTGAGAATGAACACACACCTTAACTATAGCAAATAACTAGCGTGTTGTGTTGTGCGGTTTTACGTCAACAGTTTAGCTGGCCAGGTTCACAAATGCATTGTTCCTGAAATCTGGAGACCTTTTTAGTCTCTTGTTACTACAGTTTATTTTCCTTAGTCATCAGAAATACATGTAAGTAATATTTCTTATATCCAGGCACCAGTTAATAGTTAATAATAAAATCGTTGTCCTTTTTTTTTTGGTTTCACGTGTCCTTATGGCAATCGTTAAATTAAATAATGGAAATTTAGATGCATCCCAGTTAGCTGGCAGATTTGATTTAATTGGAATAGTCTGTTTGTGTTTTCAAGACCAGAGCCGAAGCATGGTGGTTAAACATGGACTTCGTGTGAGCAAAACAACAGCCACAACAGCATGTCTGTATTTATATTAGAGAAAGAGAGAAAAAGATGGATATTTTTTTTGTTTTTTGTTTTTTATTTAATTTTTTTTTTTATCTCAGTTAATGTCACACTTTAACCCTTTGTATAAACTCAAATTTCATTTGATAAAATCCTTCTATAACAAAGATAGAACATGTGAATAAAATCCCAGATGCCACGTTCATTAGAAAAGGTAATAAAACAGAGCACAAAACAAAAACACACTTTATGGCAGGTAAACTCTTGAGTAAACAGACTGTGGCTTGGACAAACACGCACTTAATGAACCCCAGATGAAATACATACTTTCATGGATTATGTGCATTACAAATACTCAACCAATATTTTCAGTGTTGTATGTATTTGAAGGGGTTAGGGGTTTAGTTAATGCTTGAGATTTATCTATTTTATATTATATTTATTTTATATTTTATATTATAGTGATTCATGATGTGCTGGTTTATCCTTATATGTTATATAATACCCTATATATATATATATATACAGATGTTACTCATGTTATTCTGGTTTTACCGCCACGCCTCACGGTGGCGACATTTGGGTTTGTGCGTTTGCTGGCTTCTACCGCTGAGTG
>JAQMYJ010000023.1:8612949-8624195 GCA_030014305.1 Clarias laeviceps | reverse complement strand
TTTATCGTTATTCGTCATTGACCTGTGCTGTGTTGCTAAGATTTTAATGCTATTTTACTACTTGAGGTTTGTTCATTTGTTCAATAAACTACAGACCAGCTATGGAGATATATGACTAACAGAAGATATTAATAAAATAAAAGATTTATAATTGAAACAATTAAACACTGAACTTTGTATTGAAATGCCTAAGAACAAAATAACCCTCTACTTAAATTAGTCACAGCAGTCAACCCCAGCAGCTGTCATGTATTTAAACACTCTTGCATAACACACCCAAATATATTACTCCATTAGTCAGCTAATGTTATCCTTAGTTTAAATACAGCTTGAAGGTCTTGACACATGAACGCATTGCTGTTCACAGCACTGATAAGAAAAGAACTTTTTCAGACACGTTTCTTCAATCAGTCTCTTTCTACTCAGCGAGCTGTTCTTCATGACGGTTACCATGAAAGAGCTGCTGAGTGATGATGCAAGGTTATGACCTTTGCAAAGTGGGAGACTATGCAAGAGCTGCTTAGGCAGTGACATCATTTTCTTGGGGAGGAGGGTGAGGGTGGTGGGACGTTCTGACAGGTGTGTATGAAGCGAGACACGCACACCATATAACTTATTCTCATGTACTAATTCTGATCGTGGTCCAGAGACGGGGGGGAAGAAAGAAGTCATAAATATGTAACAAGGATGTATTTCATACAGCTAAGCACGAAAGCAGGAAAACTGTTTCCTCCCTAAACTCCCAGCAAATGTGTTTCCAAGGCATAAAACCAATAGACGGATCATAGTGTGAGAGAGAGGAGAGAGTGAGGAGCAGACAGTTAGACTGTGTATGTGTGTGGGTGGGTGTTTGGGTGTGTGTGGGTATGTATGTGTGTGTGTGTGTGTGTGTGTGTGTGTGTGTGTGTGTGTGTGTGTGCACACTTTTCAGTTTCTCTTTTCACTACATCAGAACCACTTGTTTCCAGCCCTGCTTTTTTAAGAGGCTCTTCTAAATTTCCTAAAGTACCCTTTCCTAGACATCCCAAACCCCCTTTGAACCTGGTTCCCCCGAGGTTCCTCCCATACACATCCACTTCAAGTAGCTGCCCTGCTCTCTCTACACTCAAATCAAGTTTTCGACTCTTCCTAATGCATCTCAGTCTTTGTTGTAAGTACCTTATGAGCATCAAATATTTTAACAGCTGAGGTAACGGAAAGTATTTATTAGCCATCGGTTTGTCTTGCAAGCTATACAGTCTCCAGTTTCCACGGACTAGCTGTTTAGCTGAACTGATGAGCCATTGCAATCAAGAGTCAGTGAGCACAAAATTGACGGATAAACATCTCAGTGTAAACAAATAGATTGGTAGAGAGCGGGCTGAGGATAATATTTCTAACCCAGTTTGAGTTCCAGACACTTCACCAAGATGATGTAGCATTAATGTCTTTAAAGTCAACATTTTGTATATAGCTAGAACGTTGAGTAAATCAGAACTCTGTGCAGTTCCTTTGAGGTCACGCTGAATTCGAGCCATCCGCTTGGCAAGGAAATCATGGGCACTTGGAAAATATGCCATTGAACCTCATATGAACTAAGTCTATGAGCCAGGTTGGATATGAAAAGGCAGGATTTATGGAAGGGTGGGTGATTGATCATTAATCCTTACAGAAAGTCGATAAAACACTGTCTCCCTGGACATACAATATTTTCCATCTTGTAAGACGTCAAGAGTATTGGCGCTTTCCTGTAGGAACGCAATAAAAAAAATGCAGGTGCTGTGTACAGAGCCATCATGAAAAAAAAGAACACAGCAATATTGTTTTCCTCTTTTGAGTCCTGTAAACTACAGAGACGGCATGATCTCACCAGCGCCAGCAGCTGCTCATGCCTGTACAGTATGTTTTTCTGCTTTTAAACCAGTTTGGTGTAAAAATGCATGCGCACATCGATACATCTTTTCTTACATTATCTGGGTTAAAACTCTTCATATTTATACTATTTTTGCAAAAATATGCTTAGGATTTTGCTCTTTAAGATGGCAAGCAGTTATTTGGCTATATATGTCGCAGTCCAGAGGATGGGCTTAAGCTGTTTTAGCAGCTATTACTAGTAAAGCTATGAAATCACCATGCTGCTGGTTCTGGAGCAGGGGTAACTCAGAGATTAAGGCATTGGACTACTGGTTGGAATGTCCTGGGTTCGAAACCCAGCATTACCAAGTTGCCACTGTTGGTCCTTGAGCAAAGCCCTTAACTGCTTAGATGTATGATGCAATAAGTCATTGTCGCTCTGGATGAGGGCATCTGCCATACATGCTGTATATGTTAGTGAATGATCAGAGGCATAAAAAGGTCAAAGTTGCATAAATTCCAATCTGCCCATTCTTATTTATGTTGTAAAAATGGTTTGAAAATGGATCAAGATCTGATCTGAAAAAGCTGTGTCACACTGGTGTAGAAAATCGGAATTGAGTCACTTAAGGGTGGTAATGTGAACGTAGCCGTAGCGTGAGCATTAGGCTGTGCAAATCCTTTTCAATGGATCACTCTTTGTGTTTGTTGTAGTTCCCATTTTCACCAGGTGCAATAATAACTCTATATGGATGCTAAGTGGGAAAACTTTGAAAATTTTTGGATGACTAATAGGGTGAGAGCAGCATGATTGGCTTAGTGGTTAGCACTGTTGCCTTGCACCCCCAGGATCCGGGTTCGATTCCCACCTGGGTCTCCCTGTGCTTGTTGGGTTTCGTCCAGGTACTCCGGTTTTCTCCCACAGTCTAAAGACATGCTAATTGGCGTTCCTAAATTGTCTTTCATGTGTAAGTGTGTGTACGGATTGGCACCCCATTCGGTGTACCCCAACTAGTGCCCTAAGTCTCCTGGGATAGGCTCCAGGCCCCCCGTGATTCTGAATAGAGGATAAAGTGGTATAAACGATGAGTGTGTGATATGGTGAGGCTCTGCTCTACTGGATTTCACATAAAGAAATGCAAAAAAAAAAAAAAAAAAACAGTGCTTTTTGTCTGACTGCAAGGCCATGCCCTTTGTACATACCTTTTTCTCTTGGCTGAAAAATCCAGATATGTAATGTCTAGATTACAACACCAGGCACTACATTAAGATACTGTACCATCTGGTCTTCTAATAACAGTTGCACTTTCATTTAGACTTGAAGGGCCAACTGATATTTCCAAGCACGGAAATCAGACACGCTATTATTAAATCCAGGAGGACTTACAGATCTCTTAAAGTGTGGGCTACAATGATGAAGCGAGATAGCAAATGAATGCTTTGGTCCCACAGCAACCTTTTTCACATTATCAAACATATGTTCCCGACACACAGGCCAGCATTGACCTCACAGTGAGCTTCCAGATTGCAGCTCAGCTGTCCACTCATATCAACCTGGTTTTACTTAACCTGCAATTAAACACCCTCCTGACACAATACCAGAAGCTGCAATATGACTGTCAGACTAAATCCAGATATGGATGTTTGCATAGCATAGTGCTTGAAAATAGATAGACATCAACTTGAAAATAGATATCAGACATACTGTAGTATTCATAAAAAATATTGACTTTACGGTATGTCAACAGCATCATAACTATTTTTTATTATCATGACCCAGTAGTTATAAATTGCGCATTGATGAAGCAGGAACCACTAGTGATATTTATATTCCTGAGACCGCTCATAAACCGAGTACGACGGTTGCATTCGTGTGCTCTACTGCTCCAGAGAACAAGGCATGCTGCTGTTAGATTATGTAGCTCGAGTCAAAGCTTACTCAGCAGTCACATCTAATGTGATGAAACATCTCAGAAAGTATCTGTAATGTTTCTGTTTAATGTGCATGGGTGTGCTCTCGTCTCAGCGCTCACAAGGGCATACAGTGTAATGAGAGTGGAGGGAATACAGGGGTGACCTCCAGAGAGAGCCCAGAGATCCTGAAACTGTTCATATTCATACTCGCCTGCTCATAAGATTTTTCCAGCGGATTTGTGGTTGAGTGTTTTGCTGCCAGCCCCTGGATTGGCTTTCAGTTTGTCAGTCTCCTAAAAAAAATTTTTCTCATATGGAAACATATTGAAGCCAAATTTATTCAGTCAGACAGATTTATTCAATCACTTCCCTAGCACACACACAGTCTCCAAAAGACATTGACCTTAAAAGATTTGTTTTTTAAATACAATAATTTTTTATCAATGTGTAGCTCTTGTGAGATAAAATTTTGCCATTTTGCCACTACAAGTGTGCAGAAAACCAAGAAAAAAAAACTCAGAACAAGGCTGAACTAATTGTGTTGCATATTTAGATTTCATAAAGTTCATGCTTTAATGTAGACATCCCATGAAATTAGATTTTTTTTCTGGGCTGTAATATGCATGTTATGTTATTTGTTCTTGGAAAGAACAAAAAGGAAAATTCATCATCAATTTATATCTGATGTAATCAGAATATTTGAGCAAACGATCTTATCCTGGTAGCTCCAGTTGTTTTCATTTTGCCTTTCCTACCCTAAAGCCAACACCCACCTGGCTTTAAAAGCTTGTAAAGACCACAGCACCGGATCACAGGTGTTAATTTGTCAAAGTTTGAATTTATGCGATATATCAGACCTCATTTGTACTTCAGAGGGACGCAGAGGTAATCACACACATAATTCCTCAGGACAAACATGACGGACATGATTATAGTCCTGAAGGGACCTCCTGTCTGCCGAAACATTAACTCTGACATGTTTGCAAAATATTAGAGAGCAGAAAGGCTAAAAGCGTAAAAGAACTTTGACATTAGCGGTCCTATAAACCGAATGCTTCTTAGCGTGCAGCTCTCCCTGGAGTGCTAGTTTTTAATGGCTTGCAGTGCTGATACCGTATTGATGAGATCAGAGACTGCAGTTATGTCTGTGCAAGAAGAAAGCCACCATCGTTAAGCCGTAATGGCCAACATATGTGGTTTATGAAACAGTGGTTGCACTAAAATCCTCTTCCTTTTGACATTCATTAGACCATGATGGCTTAATTGTGTATATGGAACTAAGTGAAAAGAAAGGAAACAATCGACCGTGACATTACGTAATTTATAGAAGGATAAGAGAAAAAAATCAAAGCAAATAAAAAAAAACGTTGGCTAGTTGGACACTGCATGGACATCCAGATTCTAAATTAGTGTGTATTTGCATAATATAAATATTGCAAGTTGCAATGGACTTGCATCCCATCTGGGTGAGTTAATTTGTGCCCGCTGATGCTTTGGATCCACCATGTCCCAGACCAGTATAAAGCAATTACTGAAAGTAAGTGATATTTTGTACATTTGTATTGTAGAAGTAGGGCGTTAGCACTGCCTCCATGCACTTTCAGGGTTCCCGCCTCTGGTCTGTGTGCATGGAGTTTGAATGTTCTCCTCATGCTTGGAGATGCAGATTAGACCCGTAGTGTATGAATGAGTTTGTGAGTGTGTGCGCAAGGCTCCGGGCCCTCCATGACCCTGTATACAGGATGAAGCTGTATAGACAATGATCGAGTAATTGTGGAAGCTGATTGTAGATTCTGGGACACTCAAAATAGAGATTGTTATCTACTCTTACTTTCAAAATTTAAAGTAAGAATAGAAAGATGATAAGAAATTGACAAATTGATTTGTGTCCATTTCCAAGAAAGGACTTAAAAGTTCATTTGAATGTGTTAACAAGTTGTAAGTATGATTAACAAAAACAGCATTGTATCGTCCATGAGTTAAATGCACTGGCAATAACGTGTGTCCCCTGTGGCTTTCTGCTGTTTCTGCTATTGAATTGTATATCCTTGTAATACTAAATAAACTCTTTTTTATTAAACAGATCAATCAGGTTTTTATTTATATAAAAATTTTCCAAATTTTGTTTAATCAGGCCATCCAGGTTTTAAACCTGAGGCTTTTGCAGTTTGGTGCCAAGCCAGCTGCTAAAGAGCAAAGTCTTCCATCTATTAGCTCTTTCTATCTACACTGCTGAATTGCATGGAAAAATACATTTTCAAGGACTCTGAAACTGGTTGGAGGGGAAAGAAAACACAAGAAAATTCCAGGATAAGTGTAGGGTTAAAGACAGAGCAATACCATACAAAATACACCAGGTTCGTTCCTACTTGTAGGTCCCTCATCCACCTCAGTTACCCGGGTGACTGTCAACAACCCTGGCAGCTAGTAATCATAGGACCACAATTACTGTACATACAATACATACTTATTGATTTATAGATTCATGATAATATTTGACAAATGAAGTCCTTGCTGATTGGTTCATTTTCCTTTTGCAAATTGGCTTCCTGGAGCTTTGCATTTAAAGCTATATTACAAAGATACATTTGTACAGTATATTTTATTTTTTTAATCACACATAAACCATAGTAGTCAGTATCTTCTTTGGAGCGCTTATGGAAAATATTTCACAACTATGTTTAATGGAGCTCATGAATGATGAGTATGGGCATTCAGAAAATATATATCGCTTAGCGGTTCTCTGGTTTTGTCATTATGATGGAAATCCTAAATGTTTTATATAGAGCGTTTCCTTTTTTGAAATGATTAAAACGTGAACAATATGGTTCCAAGTGAAAGCCTTAAAGAAGCCAAAAATAATAATAATTATCAAATAAACCCCTAAAGAACCTTTATAGTGTGCTTTTCTAGTGATTGAGAGACTAGTGATTGAACCTCAAATGAAGCGTAAAGGAATTAAAAATACCTTGACTGTGACACATTGCATTAATGCTGACCGGTGCACTCAATTTAGCTAACAGATACAGCTGAGCCTAATTTAATGAAAAATGCAATGGACGTGTGGATGCAAGCATGAATTCTTGATGTTTTCTCACATTTTTATTGTTGAGTCTCCTGAATTTTCCTTGACAGGGGCCAAAACTCAAATGAAACCCATGTTTCCTTGTGTGCCTTACGTGCACATCTTAGTTGTGAAATCTTGGCACATCAAAAAAACATTTTCTTCTTTTCTTTATTTTAATGATTTTTCTTATTTTTGCAGTAATAATCAATTGCCCTTTTTGCAAAATGCATGATGTAAAATGCACCATCTTAGTAACTCAAAAGTATGTATTTCAATTATCCTCATTCAGAATTCTGATATCCTGACATGCTACAGAATTGTTCTGCTAAGAAAGACTTAAATAAATATTTGAATCTGATTCAGCACACCTGATCTGAATCTGTTTTGTTGGAACCTGGAGAAGAGACTAGATTTAACAGAGCTTTAACTTTCTACATCTGGATTGATGGCTTTACTTATTTCCTTTTGGTTTGTTTTGCACTTCGGCTGCAATTACATTAATCAAGCTAGAATAATTCTCAGTCTTTCAGCTGAGTGTCCCAAACATACAGTCGATCATTTAAATTTGGCGTTTTAAGAGATCTCTGAGTAGTGTGATTATCATGCTGAAAGGCAGGATGGATGTTCTGGTTATGCTTGATCTTACTTAAAAAAAAAAAAAGAGTTGTTTATTGGAAGAAAGAATAAATAAATAATCATATAACTTTTAAATGATTACCAATATAATTTCCTTTCAAAAAAATCCATTGAAGTTGCTTTTTAAGCTCCTTAGCTGAACAAAAGCCAGTAAACGTTTTTGTTTGTTAAAAGAACAGAACTTTTGTCTTGTTTTTGACTTGTCTTGTGATTTCCTTAAACCAGTAATATCTCCACAGTGGTATGGCAAGAATAGGATTAATTGTGTCATGGACCGAAATGGGATATTAAAATTTGAGCGAGGGGGAAAAAAACAAAAAAACAACATAATTAATTGAATGTACTTTCAATTTCGTTCAGCAGTGTATTGGAGCTGTTGAGAATAGTTTACCAAGCCACATCCTGACAATGGCACAATGACTGGCTACTAAACTGTCTGTGTGTGTTTGTGTATGTACATCCAGTGCATATATATAATTGTGTGATTTTGTGGCTTGGGGAACATTTCTTAGCAGCGTTTCTGAAGCATTCACTATATACTACCACCCACCATTTTTCTACGTTCCAAAGCATTTTTTTCCTACTACAATATGTAGAGTTAGTGGATGGTTTCGATTGTGAAGGCAGCAATTTGTGTGAATCAAGCCTTTTGTCTACAAGAATGAGACAGGACCTTTAAATAAGATTTCTATCAGGATTTTTTATTTTTGAGTTATTGTTGATTTTCAAGCTGCATAAATGTAAAGTCTTCAGACTATTAATTGTCTCTATTAAGAATGCCAGAACAGAAATAAGTGAAGAAAGAAAGAATGACAGACAAGAATCAACAACCAGCATACAGCCAAAAGTGAGGGCAAACCGTGATCTCTCTGGCAGGGTGCTAGTTTCCATCCATGAGGATATGAGGGGCCTCTTTGTTCCCCATCTGTCATATCTGAAGAGAGAAAAAAAATTAATTGAGGGAACAAATTGTTTTACAAGCACTGCTTGCTTCATATACCTTGTCCTCTGGGGATGGTTTACTTCTAGCGAATATTCCAACAATGGTGGACGAATTCGGTTAAAATTCTCATTTATTCATCCTGTTTCGCAGTAAATCAGTAAATAAAATGCTTCATTGGAAACAAACCAAATGTCAAATAAGCTCTCTAGCCAAAAAGACAGCTTCATCTTGTTCTCTTATTACAACAGAGCTTCCACTGAAAAATTCAGAGCCTGTCAAATTCCTTTTCTTATGTAAATTACGGCTATGTCGGATTTTATGCCAAGCATAAATAATGTTGCTACAGCAGTGATCTCACCATAACAACAAACCAGCAGCAAGTGCTGTCACTGAGATTTATGGTAAAAACCATTTTGATAGTATCTGTTTCCAATGTTGCGGTATGTTCACATGTGTAAAAGATATTTCATATGTTGTTCCGGGGAGGTATTTCGGGCAAAATGAGGCAAAATCAGCAAAAAGCTGACCTTTAATGTAATTTCCAAATGTTGACTTTAGACAGCAGTAATTCTCCCTGATCATGATCCCTGATGGATATTCCTGTGAGCATAACTTTTCTGAATTTAGCAGTGCTGGGATTATGTGAACCATCTGAATAACGTCAGATGAGATTTTCCACACGACTGTGGAAATAGCCGCATTGCTGTGTTTGTATTTATCTGCGTCTCTTTTTGGAGAAAACATCCAAAACCAGTTTTTACAACAAATGACTGCATCAGAGATGGATTCAAACACAGAGACAAGCCATGCCTGAGTATAAGCATTATGTAGTGCTGTTGATTTGGAAATGTTTTTAGCTTGTTAGAAGTCTTCCACTGAGGCTCCTGCATGTTCGCCCCCGTGGGAAGCTCCTAGGTTTTTCAGTCTCTCTGGCCAGACCTTGTAATGTCTGAGAGAATCGGATAGATTAACTCTAAGTAGATTGCGACAACTCAGCGAGGATCAACGACCCGGGAAGACCTCATCCACAACTTTCCGGTGTGGAATTGGAGGCTCCAGTTCGTGGCAAAGAAAATAACTGGGAAGTGCTGCAATTAAGTAGAAGCCTAGTTAGGTCATTCTCAAGAGTTAGGCACTGAAGTGATGATTTCCTTGTAAAGACTAAGAAACATTGTGGTTTGAATAACTTCTAAATCTAAACCAAATGTTAACTAAAACAAATATACACAGGCATACGAACGTGTGAAGTGAAGAACTACCAGTTGTGGCAAAGAATATGGTGAAAGATTATTCCTCGAGGTTATATTTCTCTGTGAGTATGATTATTAGTAACATTTAATCACTGTAGATGGAGAGTATAAGCTTTAATCCTGAGCTCGGTTACTGTTATTAATTGCCTGAGTTTTCCTTGTTCTCCACTTATTTATGTGGATTTTATTTGATTTCTTTGGTTTCCTGCCAAATCCATAGGTAGGTGGAGTGGCTATACTTACAGTAATTTCCCCTTACAGTGAACAAGTATGAGAGTGTGTGTGATTGACTGGCCTCACATCTGGGCTGAATCCTACCACCTTATGCCCAGTGTTTCCATCCACCATGACCCTGACCAGGAAAAATTAGTTACAGTCCAGAAGCTGTAGATTATGTTTCATGACTGTTATATCTAGGGCCTGATTTATTACAATATCAAGTAAAAAGCACTGATTTGTGTGTGCAGTCTGATTTGTGTGTGTAGCTATTGGGTGTCGAGGGAATTGAAATTAAAAAGCAATTAGCTTTGATTACTTTAACAATTAAATTATTAAATGATCATGTACTTAATTCATGTTTTAAATGTTCACATTATGTACACAGACCTAAGTGACACTCCTAGTTTTGTACCATTTTTTCAGTAAGTATACATTAAGTAAGGGGATTTCAAAGACAAGCCAGTCAGACAGGTTTTCTATTCTTCTGGGTAGATCTGGTATGTGACAGTAACAACAACAGACACCCAGATTAGAACACTTTAACAACACCATTAAAGTCACGCAGTGACATCAGTGGAAGCATTTGAAACACCCTCAATGGTGCAATACACGTTGAAGGTCATGCTGAGTTGAGTCATGACAATAATCGAGATCAGTCCATTGTCCATGTGACAGAAACTCAAGTGTCATGGGAGGCTGTTTTCGTAGATTTCAGAGATACGTACCAAATGACGAATGCTATTTAAAGTCAAGGTGTTAATGACCGTGTTTCCTATAGTGAGGTTGAACGATGTGTTAATGATTTCCCGAACTAAAACCCAGAGAAACCCAGAAATTATGTCAGCACTGGAGGTGGTTTAAAAATGGTGCAGTGGCATATCTTATTTGGAGTGTTGGCATATAAATTACCACCAGGCCCACATATAAGTGGCGGTTAGGGAAAACCCTTAACATGGTCAAAATGTGGCATTTTCTATTATACAGTATATAGTTGTAAAAATTACAGTTGATTTCTGAAATAGTTTCAGTATATTATTTTAAATTTGGATACTCCACTAAATTGGAATTGGAGAAACAGTACAGAGAGTACATTCTATTTCCAGTGTTCTAGTACAGTATATAGACTCTCTTGCAGTATTAAAACATGAGTATCACCATTGTCGTGACGTCACTCACTCACTCACCCATTGTCTATATCGCTTTTATTCTATATACACAGACGAGGGGGGCCTGAGCCTATCCCGAGACTTGGGCATGAGGTGGGGTACACCTGGACGGGATGCCAATCCATTGCAGGGCACACATAGACATGCATACACACACACACACACACTCACACACACACACACACACCCGCACCCCCCCCCAACCACACTCTCACACA
>JAQMYJ010000023.1:8594623-8612849 GCA_030014305.1 Clarias laeviceps | reverse complement strand
CACACACACACACACACACACACACACACACACACACACACACACACACACACACACACACACACACATACACACATTCACACACTACAGGGAAATTGGGAATGCCAATTAGCCTTATCTGCATGTCTTTGGACTATGGGAGGAAACCGGAGTACCCTGAGGAAACCCACCAAGCACAAGGAGAACATGCAAACTCCTGGCACACATACACGAGGTGGGAATCGAACCCGGACCCTGGAAGTGGTTTGGGTATTCACATCACTATGAAAGGTTTTCTCATACTACCACGTATATACAGTACAGTGAGGTCAATAAGTATTTGATCACCCTGTGATTTTGCAAGTTCTCTTACTTAGAAATCAAGGAGGGATCTACAATTTTCAGCATAGGTGCATTTCCACAGTGAGAGACAGAATCTTAAAAAGAAAAATCTGGAACTCACATTGTATCATTTTTTAAAATGTGGAATTCCTTTAGATATGTAAAATGATAGTTCCAGCTTCATCTAATAGCAATATTTAATTTAATATGTGATTGTATATGTCTTTATGCATAATTGTGTCCAGCTTGCGTCAGTTCATTATGTCATCTAATTATAATTCAAAACACCCAACCCCAAGGTGTGACACAATTAGACATTGAGTCTGGAATCACATGACGATATAGGTTTCATTCATTAACAACAAATTTTTCTATCCTTAAAAGAAATTCATTGTGCTGATGTAAAGTGATCTTGCATAAATCGTGTGGCTGTGAGTTTAATTACAATAGCTACCTTAACTGTTATTGTCTGGTAATTACCATCTGGAATATCATCCAAAAACACTTAGCTACCTGTTACTTGTTTAATCTTTAATAACAGAGACAGATGATATCTGATAAAATATTACAGAGGCTAATCATGCTGCATCTGATAAAGAAGTATATAGCTGTATGATTAATATTTTCTTCAATTCAGCAGTCAAGGTGTGGCAGCTGTAACCGACTGATGAATCTGTAAACCAAGTACTGCGCTGAAAGGATAGTTTTTCTGTATGTGCATGCATTTTTTTTGTATATGTGTGTATATATATTTTGGAAACCCACAGGTGTGAATTATATTCAAACAGTGAAGCTGTTGAGAAAATCTTGAGTCAGTGGTTTAGTGGGCTTCTTCTTTTTAGCCAGAGAAGGGGGAGGACTTTGCATGCCTTCCATATGCAGTAAGTGTTAATAGTTGTGTGCCCATACTAGTGCGCTAATGGTTGGAGCACGCTCAGACTGCGGTGAAGTTCAAACCTCCAGGCGTCAGCCAGCAGCGCTGCCGTGGGACTGGAGCTGTCTTCGTCATTCGTAGCTCATAAGGCCCTTATTGTGCCAAGCTGGCTTTACAGACACCAGAACGCGCCATGATATCGTCAGTGTCATATATATAGACGCTGTTATTGAAAGCAGGACACTTTGTCAGAGGTTCAAATGTCAGTTTTTATAGGATTATACATACACTATACTAAACATATAGACTTTCTAGGGCAAAAGCCTAGAGACCGTATGGGACTTTAATAAAAATTGCGATATTCATCATGGAGGAAATGACCGAAGACAGCAAAAGACTGAAATTTTAAAAGCTCTTATATGATTGCTGTTCTTTTCCAGATGGATGACTTCAATAGCTTGAAAACTAGGGATTACTCTGAATTTATTATTGCTAATACATCTACATGTCCTTTTATGATGACCAATAATGCGTCACTGCCTGATGCACGGTCACATCTGGAAATGGTTTAACTGCAGTTTGGTAAACAGGTCTGTTAGTCAGAGAAATCCCCACTTACTGTGATATGACAAAAAAACACATCAATCACAGTCTACTTCCATGAATCATACCCAGCCCAGATGTGTATGTCATACCATTAATACTGATACATAATATTATAATACTGAAAATATGGTGCAGAAGTTGTCACTTAGGCCATCTGGTTGTCCCTGCAACAATCTCTGGAAGTTCCCTCAAGTCTCACTATGAGCTACATGACATGATCTGGGCTTGAGTTAATGGTAGCCTGTTGTATTCCCAAAATAGCTTAAACCATTTGTTTAAAGCCTCGGTACTGGAAAAAAACAGTAAGCTAGCCTTTATTTAGCATGTGTTTGGTCTCTGCACTTCATTACTGGAGCACTTCAAAGATCAGAGGACACCCAGGGAAGGTTTGAAAATCTGCAAGTCTGTGCGGTCAAGGCGGACAGAGACAAACTGAGCCGCTGGCTTAGATTTTGACACAAACTCCCTTTATTTACTGAGAATGAAATGAGGAAATCCTTAATTAAATCAATGGATGTGCTTGCTTAGTAGGTGATTGATAATTAATACAAGATCTCGATTTGACTTTCAAAACCCTCTAAATTCCAAGCTCTTTACAAACATACAAAGTGTAAAAAAAAAACAACAACTGCAGTTTCTAAACTATTGCACTACTGTGGATAGGGTATAGTGTCAGCATTAGCAAAATGAGACAGGCGAGTCATTAGGACGCATAAGGATAACTCACTCACTCACTCATCGTCTATACCGCTTTATCCTGTATTTAGGATCCTGGGAGGCCTGATGCCTATCCCAGGAGACTTGGGGCACGAGGCAGGGTACACCCTGGACAGGGTGTAAATCCATCACAGGGCACTCACACAACACAAACTTACACACTATGGGCAATTTGGGAACGCCAATTAACCTAATCTCCATGTCTTTAGACTGTGGGAGGAAACTAGAGTACCTGGAGGAAACCCACCAAGCACGGGGAGAACATGCAAACTCCAGGCACACAGAGACAGGAATCGAACCCGGACCATGGAGGTGCCACTGTGAATTTCTGTTCTGTAGTGCAGTGTGTTTTGTAAGAGACAGGGAACTAAATCGTCAAGTTTTTCACTGTGGAATTTTCTCTGTCCATTCCTTATCGTTTAATCTAAAGCAACTCTTCCAAATGTTGTTTTCCTCATTTCTTCTGCTACATTTACATGCTGAAATCTCACTTTACTTTTCACTCCTTTACTTTGTCCATCTTTGGCTAAATGTGGAAACTTTTTTTTTTTTTTTGACAGTCTGGAAGTGCTTTTCTCAATTTCTTCCATCTCACATCTCTTTCTTTGTAAGGTTAAATGTGCACATGTACCCTAGAGAGTTATTTTCCCTCAGTAGGAGAGCTGGGGTCTGTGCTTAGTCTGCACTCGAGCTGTTTGAATCAGTTTTTTATAATTTTTTTATTGCATGCAAATCTAATGAACACTAACAAAACTAGAATTTTTATATATTTTGTCTTGACTACAAGTTAGCTGCAACTTATAAGCTAAGTGTTTATATACAACTTGATTGAGAAATGTATTTAGTTGTCTGCTTGTCCGTGACTTCAGGTTGACTCACTGTCTTTATTCCGAATCAAAAGCTTTACACTTCTACTTTTAAATACCTACTACAACAAACAAAATCAGGCATGTAATAATTCCTGACTGAGGAAATCCGCACACCAACAGAACGAGATATTATTTTTGAGGTTGATGTCAGGATCCAAAATTGCAGACTGATCTCCCCTTGCAAATGATGCTTGACGGGAGAGCTTCTCTCTACTCCCACATTTTTCCAGCCTTTATGTAATACAGGGATAAATAGAAAACCAGCTGCTGTGTTTTAAAAATATATATATAAGGAGAGAGAGAGACAGCGTGCTGGGAAATGAAGAAAGTCTTTCTGCTCTTGCAGACTTCAGTCTTGATGGACAGCCAGGAGAAATGCATGACTAGCAGACTGTGGATCATCTAATGTCTACCCTCCATAAAAACATGTTGTGCAAGTTTGCCTGAATGATTTTCATTTGAGCTGAATATTTTTGGACTGTTATGTCACACCTTCTCGAAGAGTGTTTTTTTTTGCAGTAAAAGTATTGTTATGCTTGTAAAAATGTTATCTTCCACTAATTTTATTCTGGTTTCTTGGAAGATTCTCTATCCAAGAACACAGTGTAGCATTCCTTTCCTTTAAGATTGTGATGATTAACTTTTTTTTTTCAAATAAAGAGTAATGTGTAATAAGAAGTTGCTGTTTGTAACTCCTGGTTGAGCATTTTACCAAATGTGTTCTGCTTTCCCTGGTAACATTTATCAGTGTCTAAATGTGAGAGGGATTAACATTGCAGATGGTGAATCACATTGAACATTCCTTGTACATTCCAGACCACTTCACTTCCGAATGATAAATTGGTTGTCTTTTGCGAAAAAAAATGAAATAAATAAAAAATCAACAGCACCCACATTCAGGATGCATTTTAATGTCTCGTGACAGCAGACTCAGATTCAGAAGCACATTGTTTACAACACAATTATTAAATCTGTTATTAAATTGTTCCTAGTATGTATCCTTCCAGTTTTGATAAGATCCAGAGTCAAAATCTGCAGTTCGAATAGAGAGGTTGTTCGAGCCAGATCTCCACTCTGACACCAGCATACACCCTGATGTGAAGCCAAGGACTGAATAAACCACTGCTTGATTTATGGAAAACAGCAATCAAACTTGGAACACTGTGTGTACATGTGACGAACTGTTTATGACTGAAGAAGAAGAAAATTAAAAACACAAGAGCGGAATAAAATGAGTCTTCACGGGTCAGTGTGGATCAAAACAACATTCTAGATGTCCTTTTTTTTGACGACTGATTTGGAATAAAAAGGTTAATTTCCCCTTTTGTGATAACTCATGGCACAGGGGCTTGTGATTATATTCTATATAACTCTGTCTACATTTATTACCTCAAATGCACTGAATGGTTCGATTTTATGGTTTACATTGGCTTCAGTGTTTTGCCTCACTTCCATTTTCGGGTCTTTAATCTGATGTAGCTCGCAGTTCCACCGTGCATTTGTATTACGTTTGTGGTTCCATTAAAACATTTCCACAAACAGGAAACTCACCTCAACTAAGAGTCTTTTTTTTCTCCTGAGCAATCAAAACTGACATTTTATAGAAAGCTGCCATGTAGTTTTTTTATGTATTTTTTTTTTACCAGATGCATTTGTCAGGGTTATATTTTCAAAAAACAGTCTACACATCTGTTTAATTTGATTCATTAATTTTTATGACGGGATTCTTATATGAAGAGCTGGATAGCAAAATTTGGGTACATAAATAATAATCATAATTTTAAAAAATCACAGTGAGACAAAAATACATACACAAGTATTAACAACTTTAGACTCAAGTCTCTTGAATTCTTGAATGTTTTTCATTAATGTTATTTATTTCTTTTGTTCATTGTTAAGATTGGCTGGTGTGTCTGGGCTTTTTTTTTTATTTTTTATTTTTTTACTGTCCTACCCTCAGGTACAGTAGTTGCAACAATCTTGTGACACATCCTACCATTAGCTATATAAAAATAACTTTCTGACTGTTCAGTGCATTGGTATGTTGAAATTTTGTTTGGGATTGATAAAGTATCTATCTATCTATCTATCTATCTATCTATCTATCTATCTATCTATCTATCTATCTATCTATATATATATCTGTCTGTCTGTCTATCTATCTATCTATCTATCTATCTATCTATCTATCTATCTATCTATCTATCTACTGTATCTGTCTGTCTGAATAGATACAAGTAGGTAAAATGAGGATCCTTCTGGTTCAAGTGTTGCTGTGAAAACAGGGCATGGCTGCATTTCTTGACAGACCTGTTTGGCAAAGTGAAATGCAAAAAATGGGACTCTGGACTGCTCACTCACATTCCTGTACTTTAGTGTGACATAGTGCATGGTTCGATACCAAGGTGTGACCAGCAGGTTCTACTTCAAATAAAGTCAGTACCTGGATAACCTCAGTCACTTAAGACAGAGAAGTCAGACTGTCTGCTTCAGTTCATCTTCAGATCCTATAAGAACGGTTTCGTTCAGTCACCTCGCCTTTACTAATTGAGAAATGCTGGTAAGTCAACATTCGTTTTTGTTACAATTCTGACATTAAAATATAATACAAATATAGAAAATATGAAATAGGTGATCGATATCAACAAAATCAAAATATCTCGTTGCACGTATTGTATACCAGGGTAGATTTATTTGATATCTTATTGTAGAAAAGTTTAAAAGATTATATGTTAAATAACTTATATTGTTCAAGTCAAGTCAAGTAGGCTTTTATTGTCATTTCAACCATATACAGTTCAGTACACAGTGAAATGAAAAAGCGTTCCTCCTGGACCAAGGTGCTACATACAAACAACATAAATTAACAACATAAATTAGCAAACGCTAACTAGCTAACTAAGACACCTAATTAGCTGACTAGCTGAGACAAAACAGATTAACCCTATAAATTTACAAAAAACTTAGTGCTTAGGACAATCCAACACTGTGGTAATGAGGTAAAGAGTTGAGGTAGTGAGATGAGAACCGCAAACATTTCTTGTAATTAGCAACAAAAAAAAATCTTGTGCAAATAGCAGGTAATAAATAATGTTCGAAAAGCAATTTCAGGTGGTATTTGAGATTTCTGGATGGTTGTTGATCAGCATGTGTGTTTATCAGTTAATTGATTAAGTTTATCTGAGTGTGTGAGTTTGTGTGTGTGTGTGTGTGTGTATCAGTTCAAGAGAGATGCTGAGTGTTGTGAATGTACATAGACTAACAATAGTTTACCAAAAGGCACATCATATCACACATATTTCCATATATTCAAACAAGTGTTATTTTACCTTTCCATAGCCTTATATGGCTTTTATTATAAATGTCCTTTATGTTTATTTAATTTCCTCCTTATGATTTAGGACATGCCACAGGATTTAAAGCCACACATTTTACTGATAATATTTGTTATCAGTTTGTAAATGGAGGACGCACGGTGGTGTAGTGGTTAGCACTGTCTCCTTGCACCTCCAGGGTCTGGGCTCGATTCCCAGCCAGGCTCGATTCCTGTCTCTGTGTGCATGGAGTTTGCATGTTCTCCCCGTGCTTGGTGGGTTTCCTCCCACAGTCCAAAGACATGTAGGTTAGGTTAATTGGTGTTCTCAAATTGCCCGTAGTGTGTGAATCTATGTATGCCTGTGTGCCCTGCGATGGATTAGCACCCTGTCCAGGGTGTGCCCTAAGTCTCCTGGGATAGGCTCCAGGCTCCCCGCGACCCTGAATACAGGGTAAGCGGTAATGACGATGAGTGAGTGAGAGTGAGTGAGTTTGTAAATGGAAGAAATGTGTACAATTATGATAGATGATTATTACAATTTTTTTTCTATCAATATTGGCTCCTTCCTTACACTATGATGTTTCTTTAATCAGGGGAAGAACGGAAGTAAGATGTCTTTGGCCCTTGCCTTCACTTTACTGCTGACACTCCAGAATCTCAGGCTGGTGTCCACTCAACCCACACCTGAATTGAATAATGAACTCTTTGCTGTATTATCCAGTGAGATGCTTGAAGAATCTAGTAGTGGAAATGATATCATTTCATCTGGAGAGGCTTCTGGCTCCGTATCATTTAGCGGAGAAGGTGAAGGTTAAGTTAACATCCACATTGTCACAGCAGCACCAGGGCAGTATGATGAGAATGTGAATACATCTCCATTCCCTCAAGCTTCCCAGCACCACCAAAAAAAAAAAAAACAGCACAATTCATCTGGCCACGTCAAACCTGTAACTGGGACCACCAACAACAGCCATGTAAACCTCACTGGGATGAACACTGCAGCTCTTGGGAAGTCTTGGGAATTCCAACAAACTACTACAAATATACCTGCTACTGTATTTCTACTTCTAGTCCTGCTTTTACCTTCACTCAGAACTCAACATCATGTGAAGCAATGCATTATTATATTCTGTAAATTTGCATCTGTGCATTTGTTTTATATCTGAATGAGATCCTTAAAAACACCTAAAACACAAAATCTTACCTCAACTAATTGTCTAATTTGTTTTCTAAAGGATGCTGTCAAGCACAACCACTGGCAAGTGATCATTCACTGTTCATTCAGCTTCAATAAATTTAATAAAATTGATTGATTTATTATTTTTTTTAGAAAATTGGCATGTAGTTTATTCACCAGATCGCTGTAAGTTTTCAGATAGACTTTTCAATAAGCACGTCATTATAATTTAATTTACATAATAGAACCCTTCAGGGGAAAAGGTCTCATAAAGCTATATACACATAAAATGCTGGTTAGGAAGAATTGAGTATAGTAGTGTTTATTTTTTATTTTTTAAGTCTATGAAAGTAAATAAATTGATGTCCCTTGTCATTTTAAAAGAATGTTCTAACCTGAAAGCAGTCATAGTAATATAGATTCTGTTGCATGACATTTTATTGGTTAAAAGCAAGAGTTAAAGGCGGGAGTTTTATCCTTATGGCATCTAGCTGCTTATTATTTGTTATTGTTTAATATATTATATATTTCTATATAATGCATATTTATATTTATGCAGCAATGTGGGAAAGAAGTAATATGACTATTCTAAATGTCCTTTTTCTTTATTTGAGAGGAATTGTGTATTGCCCTGCTATGTATTGGTGTTTTTTTTTTGTGGTACTGTAGCTTACCTCTATATTTAAGAAATGTTCAACATTTGACAAGGTTTAACATATAAACAACATTGTTTCAGCTATTGCATTTAATAAACTGATGGCAATTAATATATTTTTTCAAATAGTATTGCACCATCCTTCTAAACCCTTGTCCTCTCTGGATAAATACATTAACTTACAATATTATACAAGCCCATTATTACTTCATCAAATGGATGAAATGCAGCGTGTACAATTTATACGCAGTAACGTCAACTAACTTTTATTAGTTTGCAAGTTTTGCACAAGTCCTTTCAATTGGCTCTAACCATAAGATTAGCTCATGAAGGTCTGCTTAGGTTCAATAACATACTAATTAGTAAACTCTGCCCTCTGCAATTTGAACTCAGAGAAAACAAAAAGTGATTGTTTAATTCATCAAGTGTTTATACAGTACAGGTACTCTGTTAATTATTAACCAGTAATCACATTCATTATAGTACAAGAATTTTACCCAAAAATTGCAGATTGTCTTAATCAGTGACAAATATTTATTTATATAATGGTTTTATTTCCTTGCAATTAGTTATATATTTCATTTAGCCTTTAATATTATACACAACGGAAATGATAATGGTGTAACATTACATACAATGTATGCATAATGACATACACTAATCAGCCAACCACCAGCCTAATGTTGCGTCCATCCCACTTGTGTTGCAAAACCAGTTCTGACCTGTTGTGGCATGGACTCCTGTTTTCTGTTATATCTGGCATTAAGACAGTAGCAGCAGGTCCTTTAATTCCTCTTGTAAGGTGGGGCATTCATCCTCTTTTATCCTAACTGAGCAATGTTTGTTAAGTCAGTATTTCCTCCCACAAGGTAATTGTGTGTTAGATGTTTTATGATCAAAAGTCTGAAACATGCTTTTCCAGTAGAGCATGTCTCTAAATATACAAATGAGTGACCTTTAAAAATATAAAGCTTTGGACTGCTCACTACAATCTCTGTGCATCAGGATTGACGAGTTCCATGAGGCAGGGTGTAAAGTCAGTACCTGGGTAAGCTCAGTCAGGTGAGACAGAAAGTCTGACTGTACATTTCAGTTCTCTTCAGGTCCTTTACAAACAGTTTCCTTCGGTCACCTCACGTTTGAGAAATGCAGGTAAGATGAAAAATTATTAAAAGATTTGTTAGTAAGAATCTGACTTCAAAAGAAACTAATGAAAATGCTAGGTAGGAGAAATTAAAAATCATCAAAGAATCTCTCAGCAATTATACCAGTGATGATCTATTTGATATACTTTTGGAGAAAGGTTTCAAAGATCATTGTTTTGTTGCTTGAATGATTTACTAAATGGCATTGTTTGGTGTTTTCATTTCCTCCTGAGGTGACATGAGACATGCACGATAAGAACCTATCTTTCATCACATAAACCTGCATTTTTAACACATTTTACTGATGTTAAAATGTTTCAAATATTCAAATGTCAAAAAAAAGGAAAATGCTGATAAAGGTTAATAAAAATTTTTCATTTTGGCAAAAAAATAAAACAATAACGGCGCCTTTCTTATGCATTTTTTTTTTATCAGGGAACTAACAGAAGCAAGATGCCTTTGGGTTTTGCCTTTGCATTACTGCTGATACTCCCGAATCTCAGCCTGGTGTTCACTCAACCCGTAAAACATTTGAATAATAAATTCGTTCTTGTATTACCCAAAGGGGTGGCTGAAGTATTCAATAGTGAAAATGAATATGTTTTTGAAGAGGGTTCTGGAATATTCAGTGGAGATTGTGAAGGTCAGGTTGACATCCCAATTGCTGCAATGGCAGAAGGGCAATATGGTGAGAATGTGAAACCAACTCCATTCCCTCAAGCTACTCAGCATCATCAATGAACCAGCAAACCCCAAAAAAAGCAACACAACTCAGCAAAATAACCCGAGTGATCTGATCACAACCAACTTGGAACTTCAACCACCAAAAACAGCCACGTAAACCACACAGGGACCAAAACCACAACTCCAAGCCTCGGACATTGCATCCCTACTAGTCTCTTCTGCTACTACAACTTATAACTCAACATCAACACGTTGTAAAGCAACCCGTGATTATGTTCTGTAATTATGTTACATACAGTAGCTCGGTCAACTTTAACTCAATCAAGTGCAGTGAATTGTTTGATTTTATTGTTTGCATTGCTTTCATTTACTATAACAGCTCTTTATAATAGACCTATTGTAGCTTTCAGATCCCATGTGCATTTGTATTACGTCTGGCTACTCAGTAGTTCCTGAAAAACATTTCTTTTAGCTGAAGAGGAAATCTAATTGTCTATCTAAAAATTGTCCATAAAAAATGCTGTTAGCACATCTACTGGCAACTAATAATTAATTTTAGCATTTTGTGATTTAGTAGTAACTCCTTTAGCAATTGCATTTAATAAATTGATGACAATCAATCCATTTTTTCCATTATTAATTTTAAATCCTTCTCCTCTCTTGATAAATGCATCGAATAACTACAAACTTTATATTGTAAATAAACGTACGCCACAACTCTACTATTACTGTATTAAAGGATGATATGCAGCACATACTCAGTCTTACCTCTTATTTGACTCTAACAATAAGATTAGCTCATAAAGGTCTGCTTACCTTCTATAAACATACTTATTAGTAAATTCTGCCCTCTGCTGTTTGAACTCAGTGAAAACAAAAAGTGATTGTTTAATTTTTCATTTAATACTGTACTCCATTCATTATTAACCAGTTATCACGTTTAATCTGAGACAAGAATTTTATCCAAAAATACAAATTGTCTTAACCATTGTTAAATATTTATTTACATAATGGTTGTATTACCAAAACATTAAAGAGAATAAGTGTATAATAATGCACACTAATCGGCTATATCATTAAAACCACCTGCCTAATGCTATGTTCATTTCACTTGTGCTGCAAAAACAGTTCTGTGGAATTCTGATTTCTAGTGGAATCCGAAAGTGTTCTGTGGTATAAGGCATCAAGGCATTGTCCTCACAAATGCCAGGACCCAATACCATTCCGCAGACCATCAAATGCCTCTGCCGGCTTTTCTTTTCTCATAGTGCATCCTGATGCAATCTCTTCCTATGGCAAGCAATCCAAACACACCCAGATATCCAGATTTGATGTCAAAGAAAGAATGATTTATTACACCAGGCCACCTTTATCCACTGATGGTCAGGTGTGTATTGTAGCAACTTTTGATGGTAAACGGGGTCAGGTGTGACCTTGTGTGACCCGTGCCAGGTGACTCCAGCTTCCTAACTGAAATATGGTACATGTGACCAATATGTTATAAATCTATTATATTATATATCTATAATCTATAATATAATATATCTATCTAAAAAAAATCTATTATGACAAAATTATGACAAAAAAATCAATTATGACAATTATTGTCAAAAAAATAAGGAATAATGCTGTTATGTAGCACCTTGGTTCTGGAGGAGTGTTGTGTCGTTTTGATGTGTCCTGAACTGTATATGGTTGAAATGACAATAAAAACCTACTTGACTTGACATCAAGCTATCATATTTTTCCCCATGTCAAAGTCACTCCATTTTTATACATTAACTTTTAATACATCAACTTTGAGAACTGCCTGTTTCAACTCTCAGTTCTTTACTAGTTAATGGATTCTGTTTATCAGTACAATTTTTAGATAAACTCCAATTTAGGGGTATACAGTGCCTTAGATTCTTCAAGGGTTCTCGTCTAAGAGTATAATCTTTTTTGTATTTAATCCTACTGTATAGACAATACTGAGATAATTTTACTGACTTGATTATGTATGTGCAAAGTCACGACATTTACTCCAGCACACACACACACACAGACAGACGCACACACAAACACCAACGCACACGCAGGCTCATATTCTAGACAAATCTCACGCTCTTGTCATTATTTCTGTTTACTGTGTGCTCAGAGTGGTTAGTGTGTCTGGGTTTGGTTCTTCACTGCCCTACCCTCAACTGCAATAGTAACAATAATCTCATGACGCACGCCAGCATGAACTATGTAAAAATAACCTTCTGACTGCTGTTGTGAGATGTACTGAATAGATACAGGTAGGAAGAAAGAGGATCCTCCAGGTTCAGGTGCTGCCATGGAAACAGGGCTTGGCTGCAATGCTTCAGAGACCTGTTCAGCAAGTGTGTCCTCCCATAGGGAATTATGTGTTGGAGGTTGTGGCAAAATATCTCGAAAACATGTTCTTCCAGTAGAACACGTCTGTAAATTGAGCAGAGACGTAAAGAGTGATCAGTAAAATAAAAAAAATGAAGCTCACATTGGATTGCTCACGTGTTTTTCTGTGCATTAGCGTCGACGTTTTGCGTGAGGTAGGGTGGATACAGAGGTGTGGCTAACAGGTGCTAGTTCAGGTAAAGTCAGTACGTGGATAACTTCAGTTAGGTGAGACAGAAAAATCCGTTTCAGTTCACCTTCATTTCAGATTTATTCATTCAGTCGCCTCACCTCTAAATGCAGGTAAGACAAAAGATTTTTGACAGTAAGACTATGACATTAAAAGATAATACAGATAAAGAAATTGTTTAAAGTAATAACATGCTAAGATATCTACTGTTCATGCAAGTATCCCAGTATGGATTTATTTGATAGGGTAAATGGTACAGACAAAAGCCTGTATGTTAACTGTTAACATTTTGTGAGAAGGGTTGAAAAGCTAGACTTTCCATGTTGTAAACGTACAGTACCTCAAATAGCAATGGTTTACCAAAGGTCATATCACATCTGATTTCCATAAATTCAAATTACAATGTTACGTTTCCATAGCAATCACAGAATACTTTCCTTTGTACTTACAGGAAAAAAATTTTAGTACTTCTTTAGTTTTTTTAATTTATTTATTTAGTCTTATAAACTATGTAATGCATTTTAAATCATAAATAAAAATAATAAATGTATTTTAAATGTGATATATTAAATATATATTTCTGTATATGTAACTCTGCTGGTTATATAGGTTATACTTCTTTCAGAAACGAACTCTAATTAAGCCTATAACCAGTTTACCGACCTACGCCATCATCCCTTATTTTCATTCAGTTTCATTCTCCAAATTTGTAGCTGCCTGACTATCGCTATATGGTGCAATGTGTAGTGCAGTAATCAGGTGATGGGAAAAGGTGCATATTGTAGATACATGGCTAGATTCCTTTAAGACACCTCAAGAGATTACCAAATAAGCTATTCTTGGGTGTGGTAATAAAGTAATTTAATGTGTGTAATTTTAATTTTGAAACACAGACCTCGAGATGCCTCAGGACATGTAGCTGGTTGTATCAAGTTATCAAATAACTTCTTATGCATTTTTATATGCAAATAATAGATGTTGATTAAGACTTCTTGTGATCTTATAATCTTTGCAAAAAACAAACTCATAAGGCTCCTTCCTAATACCTTGTTTTTTTAAACAGGGAAAGCACACAAGTAAGATGTCTTTACGCTTTGCCTTCACCTTACTACTGACGCTCCAGAGCCTCAAGCTGGGGTCAGCTCAACTCTTTGATGAAGAAGTGACTCCTTCACCATCGGAAGTGATTCCTAATGATTGGAATAGAGCAGACGGTTTAATCTTACCTAAAAAGAATGTCCAGCCCTCTTTGACATATAGTGGGGATGGTGATATTCAACCTGTCACTTCAGAACCAGGAAAGTATGATGAGAATGTGACTACAAACTCATCAACTCAGACTACAGTCAGCATCAGCATTAATCCAGTAGAAAACAGTCAAACGCAGCAAAATAACATGAGCGTTCTGATTACACCGGACCCTTCCCTCCGACCTTCAACCACCAAGGGTAGCCATGTAAACCTCACAGTGACCAACTCCACAAGTCCTGGGAATTCCACCACTACTACTATAACTACTTCTAATACAACTACTACTACTACCACTTCTACTCCTGCTGTTAACATTACTCAGAACTCAACGACAACAGTCAGCAAGACCTTTACAACTACGACTGCAGAACAATTTGCAAACATCACAGAACCTCCTAGTAATAATTCAACAAACACCGCTGACTCTACAATGATATTCCTGCAGAATTCCACCACTGTTGAAGTGTTTAATGAATCTAGCACTGTGTCTACTACTAAAATGAATGCAACTGGGGAACTGTTCAGAGAAAATGTGGATAGAGGTAGGAACAAGACACACATATAATTAACTCAGAGCTGAAAATTGTATTATTGTTACTTGTTCTTTAACATTTCTGACAAGTTCCAAGCATTACTTGAGAGGGAATGTGGAGGGGGGGGGGGAGGGATAGAGAGAGAGCGCGAGAGCGCGGGTGTAAAAGCCCTAACGTCATGCTCCAGTAAGGGCTTTGGAATTTTGCCCTTTTTAAAGCCAATGATCAACGGTGAAATCAACGGTTGCTGAAAAACCTAACATCTAACACTTTCTTTTTCCCCCTCATTGGATGACCTATACACATGCACTGTAATGAACTCATTTTACTTTAGTTTTTTTTTGTGCTGAATACAAACTTGGTTCCACCTAAATTCGAAAAGATATCACCACAAACAAATAAAGCAAGCTTCAGTAGCAACATGGAAATAGGACGCTCTATTCTTTATCAAACACAGATATTGTTTACTTAAGAAAAGAAAAGTGCATCCATAGTCAAATAACACATCTCCTCATTTTCACCCTCAAGCTGTCCCACATTTTCAGTGTCTCGTTTCAGTTATCCAACTCCCACCGGCTCAATGCTTAGGCTTTGGTTTCAGGGCTGGTTTGTCTCGTGTGCTGGACCGAGCTCTCTGGTTACTGACACCTAACCTTAAAGCACAAAGAGTGCTGTGTTCCCTCATCAAGTCCTGGGAGGGGTTGTGCCAATAGATCAGGAGCACACTAGTCTATGAATACATCTAACCACTAAACTAACTTTATTATTCCCACTCAAAGAAACAAGGTGTTTTGCAAAACCATCAATGCAATAATCCCTCATTTGTTTTTTAGAGAAACATAAGATCAACATTTGATCTTAAGATTAGCAATCAGTTTTGACATAATCTAATTATGTGTAATTATTTTCCTTCAGAACTGGCTTCAGGTCCGTCTTCAGGTGTTGAACAGCAAGCCAAAAGCCAGGCTTGGGGAGCCGTTCTGGGTATCGGCGTTGGAGTGGCAATTGTTGGCCTGGTGGTCTATATCATTGTGAAACGAAGGAACTACAGAGATTTCTCACACAGAAAACTGGTTGAGGACATGCCACCTGAACCAGGTAAAAAACAATTATACATCAACCTTACCCATAATGATCTTAAAACAGATACAATTTTAGCCATTAAAGTGCAGAAAGGTAGAAGCTTTAATTTAATAACATTAACAATTTTACCCATCATAGTTCATGTTCATCTAAAGGCTAGTGCAAAGGCTTGGCATCCCATCATGCTATGTGAATGAAAAGCAAGGGGAATGCAAGCTTTACTCCAAGGACTTTAAATTAAATCAGTGTTCTGCAACAACACCACAATCCAAAAATATAAGGCAATATTGGTGTTACCAAATTCCCCATTGTGCATGATTGTGTGTGCCCTGTTATGGGTTGGCATGATGGATGATTTAGATCATATTTTATGCAATTTGATATTTGATTTTTTTTTCCCTATCCCTAATTTATTTATATATATATATTTACAGTTCTCAGATTGGACAACAGTGAGCCTCTGGATTTGAAATATGGTGGATTTGCGCATTACAATCATGGACTGCAAGGAGACAACATCCAAATGACTAACTTTCCACAAGGACAACCTCACTAAAATATTTTCCATGCCAAACAGACTGAGATCATAAACTCAAACTTATTTTTCAGTGTATTTTGCTAATGTATGTAAAGGACGCTGGTCAAGAAAAAAGAAGCAGATTGCCAAAAGAACATTATTTACAGATAAGCGAAGAGCCAAAGCTTATAAGGTGTTTTTTTTTCCTTTTCTTTTAGACAGTAGTCAGGTAGAGCACCGGAAAGAACAAATTTTCAAATGTTGTTTTTATATTTCAGATGTTTTGCTTTCTACATAGGAATGATGCTTAACCTTGTATCTGCCTACAGTATGAAATAATTTAAGTAATAATTATAAAAATAATTAAAATGATTACCTGTCCTTGTATTATATGCTATTTTGATTATTAATAATAATCAATAAATTATTAAATATATATTATATTAAAAAATTTTAGAGTAAATGATTGAATAGATAAATATACCTATATAGGTGATTTGTTAAAATCACTCCAACAGTCTAACAGATTTCTATAATAAAAAATAAAAAACAACCTCTTTGTCGCTCTCCTTACTGTTAGTTTAAGAATTTGCAGCTTATTTGTAAATAATTAGATGAACTGTCATACTGTATCTTCAAATGATCTTTGTGACGTTACACCACCAGAGCAGTATTTTAATGTAATAAGTAACTAGAGGTTTTCCCTGTGGAAATATCTATGAGTGTGTGGTCAGTTCATTGCCGCTCCTCATGCTGCGCCGTCGCCGTAGACTTTGCAGTGTAACGGAGGGGCCTGAAGCCTATCCCAGGAGACTTAGGGCACGTGGTGGGGTGCCAGGCTATCGCATGGCACACACACTCACACGGTCATTCACACACTACGGGCAATTTGGGGCGCCATGTAGGATAATCTGCATGTCTTTGGACTGTGAGAGGAAACCGGAGTATGCAGAGGAAACCATGGGGAGAACATGCAAAAACTCCATGCACACAGATTCCAAGGCAGAATTCAAACCCACGAACCTGGAGGTACACCACTACACCAGCGTGCTGTTTATATATGAGAGAGATTTATTATTATTATTATTGTTGTTGTTGTTGTTTTTGTAGTTCGCCCTCGTCTTCTTCTTGTTTCATCATCATGATGGTCAATTCTTACTCCAGGCCTGTATGAGGCAATAGAGGGATTTCAGTACTTTGCGGTCTGCTTAGTACTGAAGAAGAAGAAAGGCGGAAGTGTGCGTTGTTATTTGTTATTGTTGATTAGTCAGAACGCGGGAATGAATTGAACTTCGGAAATGATTAAAACAGAAAAAATCCTCCATTTAAAGAGTTCCCGCGGAGGAAAGGTCCGTGTGGTCCGAGAGCACTACCTGAGGGAGCTGGTGCCGTGCGGAAGCGCTCTGTGTCAGGCGGAATGTCAGCACGGTGAGAGCGCGCGGGATGCATTCGATCTGGGAAATTCTACAACTGCATTCTTAGTAGCGTAAATAGAAACAGGTCTGAGATCAGTTCTAGAATCAAGGCGTATTCTATCAAAGCAGTTCTGTGATTCGTGAACTGTTCTCAGGACTATTTGTGTTTACGCCTTAAAGAATTCCAGTTGCAGAATCTCCAGTCAAATCCGCCCTTAAAGGCTACTGGTCCGTATAAGAGCGGGCTTTTACAGGGTGAAATTGTATATACTGTATATGCAAACTCACCCTAGAAAAGCTCGCTCTTATATAATTTATATAAATAATATATACTATAATTAATTCAGTAACTAAACAGGACTAAAAAATGTCTCGAATTGTTGATTGCACACGTCTCTCTCTCTCTCTCTCTCTCTAACTATATACATGAATACTGTATGTATGTGTGTGTGTATATGTATATATATATATATATA
>JAQMYJ010000023.1:8546711-8594523 GCA_030014305.1 Clarias laeviceps | reverse complement strand
TCTTTGTAAGTGGGCAAACTTAGAAAATCTGTAGGGGATCAAATACTTATTTCCCCCACTGTATATATATATATATATATATACTGTGTATAATAAAAATTCCCTTTATTTATGTATGACTTCTAAGTAAAATTCTAAAGGAATAAGAGTAAATTTATTCCACCATAATTCAGATAGCACATTTCTCAGTTACAGTATTTGAATGAAATGAATGAAGGATGAACAAAAAGCAGACGGAAGCAGTGAAACAAGCAAATCCGTTCTTCATGCATCATGTGTTCTCACCTATCAAGGAAGATGTCGCCAGCTCCCCAATGTTATAGCCATTGCCATTCTTCTTATCTGTCACTGAGCCATTGGATGGCTGATGATTCCCCTAAATGAAAAAAGAAGTACTTTATTATTTTTTTTACTACACATTACAAACCCTTCACGAAAATAATTGCAGGAGAAAGAAGAAATCAATAACACATAAAGTAAGTAATATATCATGGTTCTGTTTTGAGATGGCCAGTGCAGAACACTGAATTTGTCAATGGCTGCAACATATAGTATACGTGTATATACAGTATTTATCAGCTTTTATTTTTTTCATCACAATCTCTGTTGGTCAGAAGTTTACATACACTTGCATTGCCTTTAAATTGTTTGATTTGGGTTTATTTTTTTCAGTAGTCTTTCACAAGCTTCGTAGTTGCTGCATTTGCAAATTCCTCCTGAGTCAGGTTTGTAGTTCTTTATTGGATTGAGGTGATGGGACACTCCAATACCTTGACTTTTTTGGAACTTTGGAAATATGTCATTGGAAGACCCATTGTGAACAAGCTTTAACTTCCAGTCTGATGTCTTGAGATGTTGCTTTAATTGTTGCTTCGAGACGTGAGCCAATCGCTTCTTGACCAAAGCAACCCCACAAAATAATGCTGCCACCCCCATGCTTCATAGTTGGGATTGTCTTCTTTGGCTTGCAAGTCTCCTCCTTTTTTCTCCAAACAACGATGGCCTTCCCTATGGCCAAACAGTTAAATTTCTATTTAATCAGGCAAACTCTTTGTCCCCTTGTACAGCTTCAGTCTTTTTTTTTTTTGGTGGTTTTGGAGAAGTGGCTTTTGCGTTGTATTGATATCAGGCTGTAGTTGACAGAATGAGTGGTATGATGGATGTGTGTTCCCATAGTGTTGTGTATGTACACTTGTGTAGTATTGTTCGTGCAGATGAGGAAGGTATCTTCAGGCATTAGGAACTTGCTCCAAAGGATGAATCAGACATGGGAGGTCCACTATTTTTTTATTTTTATTTTTTTTGATTTTTAATAGTTTGTTGAAATCCTTTCAGGAAAGGAAAAATAGCATGATGTATATTATATGAATATCATATTAATAATATTATTATATTATTATCATAATATATATAAATTTATAACATATTTACTTATATAAATATTTCAATAACGTATTGAAATATTTATACAAGTTTGTCTTTTCCTGAAGTGTGTAAAAAAAAATCTGGAGCTGAATGTCTCTAAAACAGCCATAATCACAGATACTAAAAAGCCCAAAGTGCACATAACAACACACTCACTCAAGCAATGTATCACAGGTGATAATAAGACACTCTAGCGTGTAAATGAAGCCAATTTTGTCCAATCAAATAGAGGAACAAAACATAATGGGCCAAGCATAAAAACATCAAAGATAAACTGCATAATACACAATATGCAATTCTCTAAACTAATGTCCTAACCAAATGGGAGGGGCTTAGAGGCTGAAAATATGGACAGACCTTGACAATGGGTTGTCCTTCCGTCCATGACTTGATCTCTCCCATGGGATGCTGCTGGCTATTCTGAATATCTGCAGGAGAGGAAACATATTGTTATTAGCTACTTCTAATTTGTTTGTATGCATTGAGTTGTGCGCAAATAAAAACTAAGTGGATGGATGGGAATCATTTCTGTTGCTTCCACGTTGCCATAGTAACAGGCAAGTGTCTTGACAACCCATCTCTGGGGATCCCCTGGTGTGCGGGGTTGATTCTCTTCACAACCCCTAATTCTTTTATTTAGAACCTTGTCAAGGACATCTCATTTCAGTCCTGAGGATCTCCCAGGACTTCTGGTGCTACCTGGTGACTCATATATTAAGGAGCCTTGATAGACACAGTGTGCGGTGGCCCACACGTAGGCGTGACACTCTGAGCACCCTTCTCATGGATTATGCATCAGTGGTGACCCTGGCATTTAGCATGCTGCACTCTGCTTCATCCATAGCCCATCCAGACACGAAAACACACTCACCAAACAGACCTTTTAAGAGTCAACTGAACAAACGCTACCTCTGCACCATGATTTAATCCAACATAATACACTAACATATAACATCAGGACAGCTGACCCTTTCATACCACATCTGTAAACACTACTACATACAGTCCATGGCCACTTTGAACCTCTCTGCTTTTTCTTTTTTTTTTTTTTTTTCAAAGGATTTCAATCTAGTGCACAGAGATAAATAAACAGGCTTCTGTCCTTTAAAGATCCTGATAGAGTCAGAAGCCCTAAGAGACTTTACCTTTATCTCAGCCAGTGAGTAGCTGCTCTGGGAGCTCTGCTATCACAACACACACACTGCTGTTACCCATACAAAACAAGGTGCTCAGCTTAAAGTTTAATTACTTGCAATAATCATTCATCAGACAAACACGTCCATACTCTGGTGGTACGCTGCGGAGTAACGGTGCATGCTGCTGCAATGCTCCTCATTAACATGATTCTCACTGCTGCTGTCGTTTCCCATTCACTTTTGCCCAGCATGACATTAATAATGTTATTTGCTTTTGTCAAGCCCCATTTCTTACAATGATATATACTGATTTTCAAAGATTGTTGGATAATAAGCTGTCCATACTGATAGTCTGTGGTACTCAGGATACATGCACGACTGCCAGAGCAACTCATCAAACCAATAAGTAGACACTCAACCCCTGTACAAGTCATACCTTTGAGATCAAGCGAGAAGAATAAACAATGTAACCAAAAGAGAGACCGACAAAACAGACAGACATGCATATAGAATGAAACTGACCTTGATGACCTTTGCAAAGGCAGGCGCCCATGGTGACCCTCAGACAGGTAATTATCTGTTCACCATGCTGAATGAAGGAAGGATGACTAGGGAAAGATTAGGGCCAAGACAAAAAGCTTCACAGATGGAGATATCAAATGGGCAAAAAAGAACTTGATGCCTGCCTGATAGAGGAAAACACTTCCTGCCATCTGTGGAGCTGAAAAGGCAAGGGGGATGAGAGAGAGAGAGAGAGAGAGAGAGAGAGTGTAAAACCTGAGTGCACGCTGCCTGCTTGATCACTGTCCCTCCCATCAACCCCTTCTCCTCCCCCATCTCTGTGCTCTCACTCTCACCTCCACCCTTTGCAATCCTCACACATTTGCTAGAGCAAAAAGAAGATCAGAGTGAAAATTCTCATGGAAAAGAAAACACTAGGTCCTATCAGACACGACATAGTCCTGAAACTTCACTTGGACCAAAAACATTAAAGGGAAATGAAAGATTTATTAGATATTCATACATGAAACCAAATTAAGATATTGCATAAAATATATTAATGATTAAAAAAAAAAAACATTAAGAAAAGTCAATGATGGTGGGCTGATCTACAGCTCTCTGCTCCCCTCTAGTGTCTGCAGGGTTCTCTGCTTAGTCAGCATAAGCACTAGGGATTCCATGTTGGTGTGGGAAACAAGGACCACGTATACTGTATGATACATTCGCAATAAGTCTGACATGGTTCAGAGACAAAATTTGGGACAATCATTAAGAAAGATTTTCAATCGTTGTCTTGGCCCGATATAACCGGATCGCCTCCAGCGATGAGCAACAGGCGGTAGGCCTACCTATGAAACAGGACTACCATGCAATCACAGGAGACACTGATTACACTAATGCCACAATTAAAGCTTAGTTAGGAAATTAATTATATTAATTATACACGCTTTTTCGTTTCATGCACATGCAGCTGATTTTTTTTATGTGCATTTGTTAAACATGTAAGTATTCCATTATAAATTCCACATACATGCAAAAATATTCTACGACAATGCACAGCTTGATGAATTTCTTTCATTCAAATGTTATATACTTAAAAAAAAGTTTTTTTTTGTTAGTGCATGTGTCATTTTAAAGATTGTCAGAGTAACCTTCAGCTAGCTTCATTATTTTCTATGAAGAGATTCATAGAACAGAACCAAAATGAGGCAAATGTAAAATGTTGTCCTGATGGCTATGAAACTCTAAAAACATTTTTTATTCAACATGAAATTCTTCATTATTGAGTGTTTTCCAGCAATTCTGGATCAGTTTATTCTCAGCAGTATTTGCAAAGATTAGGAGAAAATCTTAACGGCAGATAAGGATGGTGAAAGCGATGACCAAGTAGTAAAATTAACAATATAATTATTAAATAATCACATAAGTGTAAATTTGAAGAAGTGGAGAAGTATGTTGAGCTAAAGGGGATCCAACTCAATATCCATCCCATTTATGCTGAATACAAAAAAAAAAAAACATGAAACACGATGAAAAAGAAAAGAAGAGCAGTTATTTGTTTAAAGCTGACTATATACGTATGCTTTATCGAGAGCAATGCCTGAGTAAGAATGTAAATTCCATGCCACTTGCTTGACCCTGAGACTTTTTTTTCCTCTTTTATAATAAATTATTATTAATAAATAATATTAGTAATTAAAAATTATACATATTATTCTACAGAATTTAACTACAGCAAAACCAACAATTACATTAATAAGACAATAAAAGCATAAGGAAGAAGATAAAAAAGCAGAATATATATTCTATTGACATAACACACAGTGCACAAGCAGTTTTTCCTTTTCCTGTGTTGTCATAGCAACCGCCCTGAGACTTATGCCCCTACTTCTTGATCCCAGGAGAGAGGAGCTAGCAAACATGTGAGAGAGGATACACCGATTGGTATGCTCGTGTGAAGTGTTGATAAAAGTCTTTTGTTGGGGAAATGCCCCATGTTAGGGAGAAGTTCTGGGACCGATTGAGTTGTGAGAAAAATAAATAGAAAATACTATACTATACTATACTACACTACACTATACAGTATAGTCTATACTATACTATACTATACTATACTATACTATACTACACTATACTACACTACACTATACAGTATAGTCTATACTATACTATACTATACTATACTATACTATACTACACTATACTATACTATACTATACTATACGGTATTTGGCAGATGTCCTTTTCCAGAGTGACTTTTATCTCCTTATACATCTGAGCAGTTGAGTGTTAAGGGTCTTGCTCAAGAGCCCAATAGTGGCAGCTAAGTGGTGGTGGGGTTTGAACCGTGATCCTTCCGATCTCTAGTCCAATGCCAACCAATGAGCTACCCCTGCCTAATACTAACACTAATAATAATGCTGCTGTGTTAGATACTTTAGATCATTTTTGTAACAAGTCATTTTTTATACAGTCATTTCCTGGAAGCAGATTTGCCTGTAAAGTGCTTTATATTTACAGTCAATAACTGTAATTCATATTTATAGTAAACAACTGTAATGTCTTACATTGTATAAAATAACACATAATCCAGTAGAATTGCTTGTTTGGATGATACAACTTGTACAAATACTAATCATGGCAGCTTGGCAGTGCTGGGATGTGAACTCATCACCTTCTGATCTAAAACTCATTGATTAATTCATTGATACAATAATTAATTCACATCCATAATTTAATTAACTCACACTAAACGATGACTTGCTGGGTTTTAAGTAACCAAATTTATTATTTTAAAGATATAAACAGTGCACATGGTCCAAACATGATAAAACAATTTTCAGCTGTTGAGTCTGTTGAGAATAAATCTTGACTACTGTTTAATCATATGTTATAATTGCTTCAACATGAGTAAATTAAGATTGGAGTTATTTTTGCATCTATAAATAAATATCCAAATTTTATGCTAAATAAACTTTTTTTTTGTCCTACCTGACAAACCAAGTTAACAATACACACTCACAAAAAAAAGTTATCTAATAATTTAGAAAATTAGGAACATTAACAAAAAACTGCCATAGAATTAAAGAGAAGGTGAACACTATTAACAGCGTTCTTCCTTTTAAAGTAATTATTTGTTTTGAAGTATCACTAATTTATCTCCCAATGCTACACATTTGCAAACAAAATCATTATAAACCCATAAGCAGTGTCTAGAGTTCTTGTATCTCATCTCATGTCATGTGAGCGAAGTGAGAGAAGGTTAATATATCTAGAAGAAAACCGCACAACTTGTAGGCAAAAAAAGCAAGCACCCTGCAATTTAAAAGACCTCTTAATGAATTAATGAATCTTTTCTGTTTGTCTGGTTGTCTGGGTATGTCTTTGATTCTGCTGATGTCTCCATTCCCTGTTCGCTCTCTCATTGTGTCCATCGCGTACTATTTATTGAGGATATAATAATAAAGACATACAGTTAAGAAAGGCATCTGGGACATCAGGAACCAATTTAAACGTAGTAGTTAAGCCTTCTGAATCTGTCAGAATGACACATCGGATCTTTCCACCCAGAAAAGACCTAACTTTAAAAAGCCAGAGCCAAAACAGAAATTAAAAGTAATCCACCTCAACAGATACAGTAACACCACAAGAATTTCTGACTTTGAAAGTCAGTATCAGTATGAGTCTTAATCCCCAGGGCAATGCAAGAAATCACAAGCAGCCACAGAATACGTGTAATTTGCTACCATAAAAAAGAAAAAAAAACTCCTACACATGGCATCTTGGCATAAAATATTGATAAATAGTGATTAAAGGGAAATGGTGTTTGCATGACTGTAGAATGACTTTGGACAGCAGCTACCTTTATCTGACTCAGTCTGTAACTTGATGCAACAGGGTTGTAACCAAGGAACATAGTGTATATAAAACAACATTTAAAAAACGGATTCTGGTCTGGTGTAGATTTTACATATCGATGTCTGTTTTAATAAAAAAAAAATTTGTAATTTAATGCATAATTCTAATTAATACAATTTTTGTTCAACCTAGATATTTTACTTGAGTGGAAATTCTGCCCTTATTTTGCATATGTTTGATTTATGAACCATTTCTTTTTCAGTAAGGATACAGATCACTGCTGTGATTTTTGCATGAGCGCTTTGGCATAATCTGTCCTGACACGACTTATCACATTCAAATCAAAGATCCCCATTTTGCTCAAACCATAGAATTACAGTAAAATGTGTTTCCATATGTTAGTATGCAGCAGTATACCATGGGCCGAATGATTAATAAGCGGTACATTCCTTATTGTTTCATTTAAGTAGCTGTTTATTAAGTGGTTAATTCTGTTCCCAAGGTTTGAACATGAGAAAACCACATTATATACATAGCTGTTCTTTCGGGAACCATTAAAAAAAAATTAGTGGGCAACCATGAGGGCTCGGCTTACAAATGAGCACCGCTCAAAACCCACCGAGGTATTTATTTGAAGGATAAAGCAGATTTTCTGTTTCCTGTAGATGACTTCACATAATTGGGGGATATGTAACTAAATCTAAAGTGTAGTAAATATTGCCTAAATTGCAACCGTGCACAGGCATTAGTCTGAACATGTTCACTACACCTGCAATTCTTTCTTCTTCTTTTTTTCTTTCTTTTTTTAATACAAATAGCTACTTCAGTTATATACTTCAATCACACAGCTCAGTTGTGTTTCGTCGCTGAACCTGAAGGAATCCGAGCAGCCGTGAGTGTTATTATAGGCAACTATACAGAAACAACTATTCCACACATGTTCCTACAAGCACATGTTCCGTCATTTTCCTGGTTTGTGGATCATTAGAACAAATAAATATCTCTATAGAAATAACTTTTCCTTCTGACATGAAGCCATCAAGCTTCACAGCTGGATTTCCAACTCCCTTTCAACCCGCAAACCTAATCAACATTTCCACACAGCTAAAATGGGATGGCGTTTTTAGGATATGCTCTGTAGGCACGTTGGACGCCTCAGCTTTGGAGAGTCCCTTTCTTCTGTGTCTCCACTTGGTTTACATACTTCTGACAGCAAAAATAACACAACTGAAGCAATAATCCATTTTAAAGGCCGTGTCAGTGGTTATTACTCCGGAGAGGCCGTTGTATATACAACTCGGCAGCCAAGAGCCATGCGAAAGGCAGAAGGTTAACTCCCTCGCAGAATAAGATGAAATCGGCACAGAGAACTTTTTGTCTAAGTAATGGTTCCCTGTCAAAATAATTCTTTGTCATTAAGCATTGGAAAAGTCTTTTACTGTTTCATGGCTGCATTTCTGTCTCAGAAGATTAGAGGTGATGGAGCAATGTATATTTCTGAAAGAATGCATGAAGAACGGATCATACTTCAAAGGGTTTGTTGAAATTAGTTAACCTAGCTGGGACAAATTAGGAGTGGTGGGAAAAGAAAACCGAAGCCATAGGCTTGTAAAATGGGAAACAGGTGACGAATTAATAACTGCAGGTTTTGTGCATTGTGATATGTTTAGTTCGCTTCTGTTTCACGATTTAGAAAAAGAAAATTGTGGTTTGAGGTCATGCCAAAAAAATTGAGAGAGAAAGAGGTTATGGACGTGGGGTACACAGGCCTACTGAAAAATTACTTTTATGTCAGCTCTATTTTATTCACTCCATGAGCATGTTCCCACATGTCTCTTACATCACCCCCAATCCATCTGCGGCTCTGCAGAGAAACTTCAGGAGAATTTTCAACCTGCGAGCTGGCTGCTTTCACACTTCTCCCAAAGCGAAAAAAAGATGACTCATAATTATTGATTCACTACGTGTTTTTCTTTCGTTGCTGCTATTGCTGCTTCCTTATCTGTCATGGCTTAATTTATTCAATTGCTACAAGCATTTCCTTTCAGTGCAGCATGAGCTGGTTCACCAACAAGGCATGTGCCTTATTGTCTTGACTTACTGCCACACCTCAAACACACCAGGTTTCCCAGAACCAACCTCAATTATTCCTCAGAATTGTTTATTCATCTTTCATTTTAGTACCAATTAATTTAAAGATTTATTTGCTGCCCAGGATACAAGTTTTTTTTTACTATAGAATGAGCTTCCAGCTTAGACAGCTGAGATATCTGTCTAAATGCTGATTAATGCAGCTCTACATTGAATAGAAAGTGTGCATAGTTAGTAGTTTTCTTATTATTAAGCAGCTGTGAAGCTGTTTTATAAAGTGCATAACCTTCATAATTTTTTTTATCAAAACTGTTGAAACAAATATATATTATAAAAAGTGGTAAATAAAAGTAATACAGAATATCAATTAAATAATGATAATGATTTTTTTTTTTCATATTTGTAGGGTGTCCCAAAAGTTTCTCTGTACTATCTTCAAATTTAAAATTAACTGTATACACTAGATTATACACATCTAATATTATAAATGATTGTAAAATAGGGAGTGTACAAAAAGTTAAGATTGATAGTGTATATCAGATATCAATTAACCACAGCATTACAGCCTTCCAAAATATTCATTTGCCAGAATAATATTTATTATTAATGTTATTATTAACATATGGACTTGTCATTAGTTTTCAGTAAAATTAAGTAATTTTTAACATTTCTTAATTCAGTAAAGTACCTATATGGTGCATGCCTATGCAAGTGTTTTCAGGTCTTTTGAAGAAAAAACAATAAAATAATAAGATTTTAATTATTTCTATGTAATCACCCTTTGATGAGTCTCCATTCAGAGAATCTGTATTTTTATTGATCAATTAAAAAAAAAAAAATGCAACCTGTATGTAACCTGAAATCCATTTTGAGAAAATAAAAAAATGCAAAGCTCATCCCTGACAGTCCTCAAACAGGTTTAAATCAGGTGGTTCTTTAACCGTCATTAGTGAAGCCATTCTGGCTAGCCAAGCAATAGAGCATTGACCTGCATAAATATAATGGGCCCTGTGAATATTACTGACCTCTTCTTTCACCACTGTTTAAAGACTTTTTAAGAGGTGATTTTTTTAGTACCTCTGCAACCTGAATAAGTGCAGCTAACTCATTGTTAATGATAGCAGCTCACACCATCACTCCTCCTCTACCTTGCAGGCTCCTTAGTCAAAGTGAGGCCCTGTGTCCATTAGTGATTCACCCATGAGATCACTTATTTGTTATATTAAAAATACTCTCATCTAATCTTCCCATAAGACCTTCATAAAATCTGCCTGAGGGTATTTCCTGGTCCAATCTTGACTCACATGCTTGTGGACATCGTGTTGCGGCGTGTACATTTTGTACTTCAGAAGAGACTAGGAATACTATAATTATAGGACATGCTGGCACCAAAGGCTAAAGCGTTTCCTGAGTCATGTTTAATTTTACACAATCGTTTCGTCTCACCATATTTTTTCAGGCTATTTTTGACAAAGGATTGAGCGTGCGATGATCACACCTCGAGAATTTAATTTTCAATAACAATTGGTTTTTTTTCAATTATTTCAATTTCAATAAGCGTTTAACAATTTTGCATTTTCTGTATCAGCTAGGTAAATATTTTACTGGATAAAATGTTTTTACACACCTGAAAATGACAACACCCAGAATTTTATTCAACGTGTGGTTTAGAATTTGAATAATGTGCTTGCATATAATAAGTGCTCAAAAACCTCATCTATTTATCCGGTTCAGAAACATTTTCCTCCTGATCAGGGTTGTTGTTGACCTGGTAACTGTTCTGAGAAATCTATTAGTATTGTTACTATTACTATGTGTTTTTTTCTTTCTTTCTTTCTTGTTTTTTTTGGTGGGCACATTTTGTCGCACATTTTTTACTTTTACTTTAAAGTGAACATTAAACATGCTACATGCGCTTGTATTTCTGGACCATCAAAAGCGTATAACATATTGAAGATTATAAAATGTGAAGTGCTTCAAAACCTTTAAAGTGATAGTAATAAGGGTCTGTTAAATCTCATCCACACTTCTGTGGACACAGCATGAGGTTAATGTTACCTCTGTAATTGTAAAAAGAAAAAAAAAATCCTCATGTCCGTCTGCATGTGTTTACACCCTTTCCCCCTCATTCATTTCATTTCCTCTTTTTTTTTTTAGCTATTTGTTCACGACACTGAACACCCTTCGGCCATTGGGCACCCTGTGATGACATGAGCACCTCGTATTATCGCTGTCCACACAACTCGGACTGCTATTTGTTGCCTGGAGGATGCATAGTTATTCAAGGCTCAACTAAAAGGAAATTGCATTAATCTGAAACAGGGCTGGAGCGACTTCCCTGGACCTTCCTTTAAGCAGTACCAGAGCTTGGACCACCTCAGCTGCGGCCCATACACAGGATGAATAGCAGACCTCAGTAGCCTCAGGGGCAGACAAAACCCTCTTTCCATATGCTACCTAATTGGTTTAATTACCGTAATTATCTGCTGGGGTTCACGTTGCAAAGGCAGGAACGATTAATGGCCTCTGAAACACATGTAGACAGCAAAAAAAAAAAAAAAAAAAAAAGGGAAGGGGAACGACTGCAGACTGCCAGTAGTGAAGTGATAAAGTTTGAAAGGACTGTCACAGACTTTGAGGGACGAGAAAACCAAAACCAGATCAAGACCGAGCAGGAGAAAGATACGATAGAGAAAGAAAAAGAAAGAAAAACGTCAATTTATGACTTTAAAAGCCAAAATGGCTTGCAGGCTTTGTGTGTGCTTTGTTTAACCAAACCATTAAGAGAAATATAAATAAAGACAAGACTTTTTTGTCAAGAGGCCATGCGCTCAGTATATCAACGTGAGTTACGGCTTGGTGCTCTGGCAAACTCTCAGAGTCTAACAATTTTTAACCTAAAAAAAAAATGCACTAATATATTTTGCTTCTACTTCCCTTTCTGCTCCTGTATGCATACTTTGTAAGTTAACACCAGAGCAGCAGATCTTAGTCACTGATTTAAAAACGTTAACTGTGAGTCTGAGCTCCGCTTCACCCAGTCTGTTCATTTAGAGGGATAAGTTTAGATCATACTCATACTACAGTACCAAACAGTAGCATTGCTTTATTTGTACCAAATGGGTTTTCAGGTTACTGTAAAAAAAGTGCCTGCAAGTTTTATCTTTTTTTTCTGTATTACTGGGTCAGTTTTAAAAATGTAAGTTTTCCAAAAACTAAACGTTTTGTAAAAAAAAATAATAATAAATAATAATAATAATAATATATTTATAGTACTATGCAAAAGCACCATATTATATGCTGTACCAATTTTGTTATACATGTTTATCATGTCTGCATAATTATATACAAAATCATTCAGTATTTCCATATATAACTTAAAAATTAGTAAATAAATAACATTACAGGAGAATATATGCATGGCTGTAAATAAAGAAATATAGTACAAGACAGACCAGTTTTCAGATGGAAACAAAAAAACCTAATGTACACTCCTGGGATTTGCATAAAAATAGAAATGATTGAGTGTGACAAAGTTACCAGAAGAACTCATATTCTCCAGCATGCTGCATTCTAGAGAGAGAGAGAGAGATATGAATAGAGAGAGGTATGTGCAATCAACAATTCGAGACATCTTTTGTCCTGTTTAGTTACTGATTTAATTATGAAAATGTTCAGTTGCCTACTAAAATCTAATTAATTAAAGGTTGGCAGCAAGATGGTACCTCCAGGGTCCAGGTTCGATTCCCACCTCGCGTCTCTGTGTGGAGTTTGCATGTTCTCCCCGTTCTTGGTGGGTTTCCTCCGGTTACTCTGGATTTCAGAATAGGCTAAGTGGTGTTCTAGTGTGTGAATAAGTGTGTGTCTTATGATGGTTTGGCATACTGTCCAGGGTGTACACCGCCTCATGCCGTAAGTTTCATGGGATAGGTTCCAGGCCCCCACAACCCGGTATACAGGATAATGTGTTATAGGCAATGAGTGAGTTATTAAAGATTAAGGTCAACTTAAATGTGAAAAGAATTAGGTCATAAATAATAATAAGAACATCACCTGCAGTGTACAGTTCTGGAAAAAAATAAGATACCACTGCAGTTTACTCCAGAAATTTACTCCAGAAACCTTCAATGGAATGTCATCAAAAGGAAGATGGATGGTCACTCTTGCAAAACGAGTGGTATAAAGTTACCCAACAGCAATGTGGAAAGACTGGTGGAGAGCATGCCAAAATGCATGAAAGTTAACATTTTTTATTTTAGTTATGCTACCAAATACTGTTATTTAGCCAAAGCATTAACGCAAATTGTTTACAAATTATTTTCATTTTGTTTTATTTGAGTTATTAAAGCTCTGCAAATACTGCATGATCTTGGGGTATTTTGATGTGTTGTGATGTCATTTCCTTTAAACATAAACTATAAATAACATGAAATAATACATTTGGCTATAAGAAAATTATTATATTGCAGTGGTCTATTATGTTTTTTTTATATATATAATGTACACAAATGTATAAATGATATTTTATTATATTATATATTTAATAATTTAATGTAATTATAAATTATACTTTATATATTCAGTATGTTTCTTATAAAGCAACAATCTGTTGTTCGGTTCCATGCGCCTGCTTGATTTTCTGTGTGAGTGTGGTGGCACGGTGGCTTAGTGGTTAGACAAAGGTGATCATTGGCCTTCACGGTCCATAGTTGGACTACAGAGGTTCCTAGATGGATAAACTTTCTTTCTGATAAAAAATAAGCTCATTATCTTGAACCAATCTACGGTGGGCCTTAATAAACTCCAGTTTGTTACAGGGCACCATGTGCACACATTAAACTCTAGGATTCATTTTATTGGAATGTTTGAGGAAACCCAGTGCACAAGGGGAGAACATGCATGCTTCACACACACTGTAGCTTGAGTTCAGGATGAAACTGGAGACACCACTGGGTCATCAGTGTGAGCTGTGGGTCACCAATACTAAAAATAACAACTCTCATACCACTATGGCATATACTATTGACATTTGTGTATCGCTTGAACTAATTGCTTCTTTATGCTGATGCAGATGGCAAGCTGCTCTCTGGTGACGTGACTCATTATGTGGTGCCAGATGCCGGAGTGGTGAGAGACTTCCTGGAGGTTCTGGAGTTCAGGGAGTTTCGTGGAGTCGTGTTTACGCAGACGGCGTGCCAGGCTTTACAAAACACACGTGGGCGCAGGTATAAACACTGTATGCATTCTTCAAGAGCATTACATAAATAGTATTGTCACTCATAAGTAGACCAGTCAAGTGCATGGGATGTTTCAAAATAAAAATCTCTGTAATTTGACTTGTATTTCATGATCGGGTGGATGTTTTGCCACGCAGGCACTATAACAGGCTGCGTGGTCTCCTGAAGGATCCTCGCTATGACTGTGTCCTGTTTGCCAATGAGTTCCAGCAGTTTTCCTACTGCTCCAGAGAGAAAGGAGAAACACTAGACAAATGGCAAACGAGGTAAGACATGAGTGGTATGTCGTGAGTCTGTTTGATGAGTATTTACTGTAAGTGATCTCGTGCATTTACGCTTGTTGCAGGTGTGTCTACCATGCAGCCGTGTGGTATTATAACCATTTGGCCGGTCTGATGTCAGTAGTTATGATCACAGAAGACCAGGAGGCCATTAAAGAATATGGCAGCCAGAACAGTGGCGTTTACGTCATCTCAACTCGGGTACGATGTGTGTATTTTGAGTTCTAGTATGTCCGAGCTCTGTTATGTACATGTATTTTACTGGGTTCTATTACTCACTAATTATTCTTGCATCTGCATTTGTTCAGGCAGTTTCAATATAGTGAGGAAGATTTTATAATAATTTCCTAGACAAAGTAAAACTGATTAGCATAAACCTGGTCTATATTAGACTGAGCTTGTTGTCAGTAAATATTGAAAGGAGTCAATTAATATATATTGTATTACTGCAAACCAGTGGAAAATTCAGGATGAAAAAAAATTTTTGTTTAAGCAAATATTTATGTTTGTTGTTTGAAAATGACCTTATTTGTGCACTTGCCTGTAAAAAAAAAAAAAAAAATGAACTCCTTGATTTTTTTTTGTTTTGTTTTTTAGGAATATCTGGAGAGTTTCTGGCCAGACCTGCATGCTGCGCAAGAGCTGTATGCGTCCATTGCTCAGACCCTACAAGAGAGAGAGAGTGAAGGAGCAGAGAAAGAATACTCTGAGCATTTACCTGCAGAGGTTCTGGAGGCAGGGATCAAATCAGGCAGATACATTCAGGTGAGATCCCTTTGATCCAATCGGCGCTTGATGAAGGAAAAGGTCTAAAGTCACCACTGACGCTGGTGCATCTCTTTCTTTCTCATTTTAAGGGCACACTTAATGTGAACAAGCACCGTGCACAGCATGAGGCCTTTGTACGTTTTGAGGGCTCTGCAAGCAAGAATACAGGTAGGCAAAAAAAAAATCTAGATCTAGTCGATCGATCGATTTTGGTTGAATTAGGCATCTGATCACTTTCACGTTTTTTTGCATGTGTCCCCAGAGCTTAACAGTGATGTTCTAATCAATGGAATGAAGCATCGTAATCGGGCCATACATGGTGATGTGGTTGCTGTAGAATTGATGCCACGTGGTGAGTGGAAGGGACGGAGCATGGCTTTAACAGAGGTACAAGGAGATGAGAAAGCAGAGGATACACAGAGTCAGCCTATGCCGACAGGTAATATATCTATGACTACATTGCACATTTTTCCTTATTTTCCATATTTGTACAGCCATTATTGTCTATATTTTGTACAGCTAAGTTTTTTCAATATATTTTTTATATCCTATATTTTATATTTTGTTCTTTAATTTTTTTCCCCTACATTTTATTCTTATTCTATTTCATAATTTATGTCTTATAGATAATCTTGATTTAAAGGTCACGAGCGGTCATATAAGCATTTCTCTGCATATCGTACTGTGTATGACTGTGTATGTGACAAATAAAATTTTCATTTGAATTTTTGAATTTGACATGCTGGTACCAGGTCTCCTGTTACCCAAAGCTCACTTGGTTACCATGAAAATAATGTCCAAAACCATACACTATACAGTTTACTGTACGGTGTTTAGAATCAGTTGTAACTGATTAAAAAAAAATTATTGTCCCTAAGCAATGCATAAAGAGGTATTTTTGCACCTGCTAGGGTTGATTGTTTATTCAAAAACTACCGCCGTGCATTATGGGACATTAGAAGTTTGCTGTATAACAGTAATGTGTGGTTTCAGAAACAGATTAACAGAGTTTTGACTTCAAGAACTTTAACCTACTGCCAGATGGTAGAGTAACACTGATTTGATGATTATCTGCATTTGATGTTATAAGCATTATCAGGATGTCAAGCAGTAATAAATGAAAAACATTCTGAACTACTAGTACTAGTTAACTTGTCTGAAAATGATTAGTGTTTCCCTACTCTCACTCTCTCTCTCTCTCTATCTCTAGGCAGGGTGGTTGGGATCGTACAGAGAAATTGGAGGGACTACGTGGTAACTTTTCCTCCTCGAGAGGAGCTGCAGACTCAGTCCCGAAATTCTCTGAAGATTCTGGCTATTCCCTGGGACTGTCGCATCCCAAAGATCAGGATCAGCACCCAGCAGGCTGACGCGCTGCAGGTGAGGCTCTACGCTCTTGCTTTTTAGACATGTGTAACAACTTACCTTAAATGGATTACATTTATTTAGAAAATACATTCATATATTTTTTTAAAAATAAATCGCAAAACTTAATTTAAGCATAATTACACACTCTGTGTATACACAGTAAACTGTCACATTGATTGGCTTTGTTGATTGATGTGTGATGGTCCACACCCACCTCAAGATAAAAAGTGCTAGGTTACTGGTATATTAATTATTCTCATTTGGATCTGGACCACGGTCCGCAGTTCAGTGATGCCTGATTTGGACTATTCAATCCAATCTGTGCTCCTTTTATACCATAATATACAGTACAGCGATACACACAGACACCAGTGTAGCTAGTCTCTAGTTTGTTCGTTTATTTCATATTTATTTGTTCATTGTTATATTGCATAATATTTTGAGACTTTTCAATATACAGTATGTGGTTACATGAGGTACTGATGTGTTTCAATGTTTTGCTGAAGGACCATAGAGTGATAGTGCGCGTGGACTCATGGGAGAGCACTTCTCTCTACCCCAATGGTCACAGTGTGAGAGTCCTGGGCAAGGCTGGTGAGGTGGAGACTGAAATTCAGACTATACTGATTGAGAGCTGCATCCACGTGCCTCCGTTTTCTGAAGCGCAGGTAAGCAGGACAGGGATAATAAAAAAACTGAGCAAACTGAATTTTTTTTTAGATTAGCTGATAACCTGATACCAACTAATGATTATAATGACAAAATGTTGTTAATATTAGAGATTGTATTAGTGTAAAGTAATAAATGCGATTTTTAGAGTTGACGCTAATAATATTGCCCATTGCACATTTAAATATTGGGTATGTATCATACTTATTTATTAGCAATATATGAACCATTTATAAAAAATAAATATGTAAATGACCATAGGATGACCTAGGAATTTTCCTTATGACGTGTGTTTGTACAGGTGAGTATATGACACTTATTTTATTTTATTTTTTGCATATATAACTGCAGAATATTTTACATTTTGTATTTTTCCAGTTGCGAGAAATGCCTGTGAACTCTAAGGAGCAGCCGTGGCAGATGGACCAGGCTGAGATAAGCTCTCGGAAGGACCTGCGTGACACACACCTCGTGTTCAGTATTGACCCGCTAGGCTGCGAGGATGTAGATGACACCTTGTCAGTCCGCATTCTGCCAGGGGCCAAGCGCCTGGAACTGGGCGTCCACATCGCAGATGTCACACACTTTGTTAAAGAGGGCTCTCTCACTGATCTGGAGGCTCGTTCCAGGTGAGATGATTATGACTTTGACATAATTCTATTTCTAATACAGTAAAAATAAAGAACATCTGGCTAATATCACATACAGTAGTTGTCCCATACCTGTTTTTGAGTGACTGTAGCTGTAGACAGAGCATCCATCTTTTTGAACGTCATGGCATCGGTTATACTTGAGGGCTTTTCTTAACAGAAAAAAAAAAAGACTTTTAGATGCTAGATGGTTTTAAATTCCCTGTTGTGTGTCTATTCAGAGCCACAACATATTACCTGGCTGACCGAAGGTATGACATGCTGCCGGCGGTGCTGAGCGCCGACCTCTGCTCACTGCTTGGGGGAGTGGACAGGTGAGACAGAAACTACACTTTCATCTGTAAGACATTTCTGTGGTCCAATGAGGAATCATAAATGTGAGAGACACATTTTGGGATGATTTTCAAATTAACCCTCTAACAACATCCCCTTAGCCTCAGGTCTACATTCCACTGTAGCCAGTGTGCAGCAAGTTTCCTTGATCTGAGGAACAGTTTATTTGACAATCGCTTATAATAAAAATGCAGTTATTCTATATTACTATTATAACGTCAAGACTGGCAGAATCAACACTCTGAACAAAAACAACAAAAGCATGTTATATATGGGGATTACGATAAAACTAATCTTCTATGTTTTTTCATAATCCTACAGATATGCCATGAGTGTAATATGGGAGCTGGATGCTGCGTCTCTGGAAGTGTGTAGCGTGTGGTACGGCCGCACACTCATCCGATCCTCTTACCAGCTGCACTATGAGCTAGCTCAGAGCCTGTTAAACGGGGAAGATGTGGCGGTGCCGGAGCTGGCCCAGCTCGAGAGCTCTGTGCGGGACCAGAAACTGGCTGAGCTCCTGCAGTCCCTGGAGCAGCTGACTCGAGTAGCCAGGCACCTGCGGTCACAGAGAGATAAAGGCGGGGCTTTGGAGCTGGAAGGTGTTGAAGTGAGGGCACAGCTGGATGAGGACAAGAACATTGCTGCTCTGGTGCCCAAGCAACCTCTGGAGGTGCATGAGACGGTGGCAGAGTGCATGATCTATGCCAATCACTGGGTGGCACGTAAGATCCAGGAATGTTTCCCACATCAGGCGCTGCTGAGGCGTCATCCACCACCCAGGCAGGAATTCTTCAACCAGTTGATTGACAGTGCCAAGAGTCGTGGCTTTGCAATTGATACAAGGTAGAGAATGTGTCCTAATGAGTTGTAATATATATATTAGAGCTGAGATGTACGCAGCTGGAGTGTGTTATTAATGTCTCTACAAATTCTGGTGTTTAGGTCGAATAAGACTCTGGCTGATTCTCTGGATCAGGCAGTGGATTCACAGGACCCTCTGGTGAACCGGCTGCTGAGGGTGATGGCCACCCAGGCCATGTCTAATGCCCTTTACTTCTCCACTGGATCCTGCTCAGAGGATCAATACTACCACTATGGTACAGTATACTTCATACATTCACTTTTAGTTAATTATGTGTTCTTTATGAACAGGTAGTTGATGAGGTAAAGGTGGGTTTGAACTCATGTCTAATCATTTAGAAGAATATTACAAACTGCAACTTTAAAGTCTTGGTGTTTTTTGAATAAAAAGTTGGCGAGTACAGTCTTCCCCTTTTTTGTGGGTAACATAAATATATTTGTGGTTCTTCTTTGCCTTTCGGCTGTTCCGCCACAGTGAATCATCTGCCTCCATCTAACTCTATCCTCTTCCTTCACATATAATGTTCACTAAAGAAAAGGTTTTTGGGTGTCATATATTTTAAATTTATTACATGGAAATAAATCAGATGGCTTATACAATTAAGTAATTTAAATGCATTTAAAATAAATGAAAGCATCATATCCTTCACCATAAACATGTCTGAAAAGTTCATTTCAGGAATCATAAACCCTACTTGGCATTGAAATCTCTTTCCAGGAAATGAATCTTTCTATTGACATGAGCTAGATGCAGAATGAAACATCTGTTTCTCACTTTCTGTTCTGTTTGTTTCTTATGGGCAGGTCTTGCTCTGGATCGCTACACCCATTTCACCTCTCCAATCAGGCGCTATGCTGACATCATAGTGCACCGTCTTCTCATGGCTGCTGTCCAATCAGAGAAAGAGGAATGCTTTCATAAGAGCTTAGCTAGCAACAAAGAACTGGAGGAAATGGCTCATCAAATCAACAACAGAAACCGGGTACATTTTTTCAATTCCTAAACGAAGCCTGGTGTTTTTTAGAGTGAAGTAATCACATGATCGAGTATCATCCTTGGGATGGATAGAAATGGCCTGTTTCTGGTCTTATGATAATATCTCAAATATTCAGTCATCATTATATGAGACCAGCTGAATATTTTTATATTGAGTTTATTAGATAATTATATACTAGTTAAACCCAACACTGAGGTTTCTTCGTAACCTGTAGGCCGCTCAGCACGCTCAGAAGGAATCCACAGAGCTTTTCCAATGCCTCTACTTCCGAGATAAGGACCCACTCACTGACGAGCGCTGTGTGTCTGACGTTATTATTTACTCCATCAGAGCCAACGGCGTGCTGGTCTTTGTCCCACGGTAAACTGAAGCTTAAGAAAAAGATTGTTGTAATATTACTATGAATTTTCCAATAACCATAAGAAAGATAGAGCATCTTCTAGTGTTCTATGTATGTGTGTGTTTGTAGGTACGGTTTGAAGGGTGCGATGTACCTGAAGAATCGGGAGGGTCAGGTGGTGAGCGTGGGCGACGATGGTGAGTGTGTATGGCAGGTGGGGACACTGCAGAGGTATCCAGACAGGATCAGCGCATGCACGAGTACAGGGACAATCACCCTTCACCTGTTCGACCATGTCACTGTGAGTACACACATTCCCGTTAACTTATTCCCTTTAAGCTGATGAGGAATTTTAAGACCTTTTGAATATGCAAGATGCAAAGAGGGTGCTGTGAAAAAGTATCTGCCCTTACCTGATTTTTATTTAATTTCATTAGCTTTTTCCCCCTAAATAAATAAAATCATCATTTAAAAACTACATTTTGTATTTACTCAGGATATTTTTGTGCAAAAAAAAAAAAAGAATCAGGAAGGGGACAAATACTTGTAACAGCACTGTATGCAAAACAAGCTACCCATTTAAATTTTAAATGCAGTGAAATACAGTACATGCATTCAACTCTTGATATCATAAAGGTTACTCCCTACTAATATCCCATAATCCTTTAGCATACTAATAATTTTCTCCTTCGCTCTTTAGGTGCGCATCTCTGTCGAAGCTTCTCGTTGCCATTCCGACAGCTTGCATCTGGAACTCATTAAGAACAAGCCTCATCAGTCCATCGTGGCCAAGACTCAGACGAGCAATCGTGTCCCGTCTGAGCTGATCGAGGAGGTGGTGCGCAGGGAAGAGGCATCGCTTCAGGCAGCAGAGGAGAAGACGAGGAGACCAAGACTGAGCAAAGAGGAGAAGGAGTTCAGACAGAGCAAAGGGCCAAATCTCTACTCAATCCTGCAGGAGATCAGTGAGCTCGCCCTGTTTGATACAGCTTTCTGTCACATGCAAAACTCTGAGATACCAACATGCACCACCTCAGCCTAAACCTACTGAGAAAATCCAATATTTGTTTTTTCCTGCTTTAGATTTTATGAAATGTTATTTGATATTTAACCTAGTTTGGATTACACAGTAGCACTGGAGTGTTTTGGCCAAGGATTTACTCAGATATTAATAATGAGTTAAAGAATGGCCCTAAATTGATGAAATCTATTTTAGTGTCGCACTGATTAACAAATACATTTTATGGTTTAGTGATGGTGTATGCTCAGTGTATATTTTGTACAAGAATGTATACAATGTAAAATTATAACTGACATTTTGCACCGAGTTTAATTGAAGCGTTTTATTAAAAGAATATTTTCATAAGCTGTATGCAGTGACTTTTTATGCTCCTTTTGGCCAGATATAATGTGACACTAGACATCTTTCACTTTAGGACTTTTAAATAACAGTATACCAATGAGGGTAGGGGTGGTCTGACTATTTTGAAATAATGGTCTCTGTGAAAAACAGGATTGAGTGACAATTTTAATGGTTCACGAATGTGCTTACACATGGGGAAAAAAAAACCTTGGTTATGTGAAAACGAAGCCCTAACCGCAGCTCAGTTTTCTGAGCTAAACTAGAAATTTTGCTGAATAATGTGGTTATGAGCATCATTGCAGCATCACAGCTCGCCGGTCCTTGGTCCGATCCTGGGTCAAGGTTTTTCCTTCTCTCTGTGGCTGTGTGGGTTCCATCCTTTAATGTTTATCAATTTTCTCTGTGTGAATGTGTATATGTGTGTCTGATTCGGAGTGTGTCCCTACATCAATCCCAATGTTTCTGGAATGAGCTCTAAATCTATTGTCATCCAGAACAGGATAGAGCAGTTACTGTAAAATAGCAACTTCACAAAATCCAGCAACTGTTTCCCAACTTTGATCAGGTCCTGGTGGCATTAACACACAATAAACAAGGTATTAACACTTTATTGGAAATATTGCAATAATGTGAATGGAAAATTATACTTAAAAAGACAAACCATGCAAAGGAAATGCACAAGAATTATGAAAAAAAAAAAAAAAATCTTAAACAGCTTACAAACATCCACTCGCTTTTTAATCACCCACTCTTTGTGGCATTTTGATTATAGTACAGTATTGTGTTTTAATACAATACAAGATACTTCTTAGAGCCTAGATCGTTTTTTCTGATTAGCTCTCATTACAGGTAACTAATAAAGAACAGCATGTACTAAACAGAACCCAGTAACACCAAATAACGATAAGGAGGTCAGTTACAGCAGCTGGTTCTCTCTGTAGTTTGATCAGAGAGAGTTAGATATAATTACAGCAAGTAAGAAAAGTATAAATAGAGCCAGACATGTCTCATTATAAATCCTCACAGAGGATGTCAAGAACAGTACGAGCAGTGTGTTAGCATTTGGCTAGATTACAAGATGAAATGCATATCATAGTCTAACAGCTGCAACTTTAAGTTTTTTTTTTTTTTTTTACTAATTTGTCCTGAAAATGTTCTGGATGAGGTAAAACTCGATCACTCGCCCTCATTATTTTTGTCATTTATCTCTGGAACGGGACTGTCAGGTTTGTTCTGCTGAGGAGAGCTCGGAGACTCCGCGGGATCCTGTTTTAAAGGTGCGTCAGTGTTTGCTGTGGTTTGATCCAGTTCTTTCTGGTCCTCTTGGCTGAGGCGATGTGCTGTGGGACTTGCAGCAGGTTCATCTGTGAAAGCCGACACCGATGACTCTAGAAAGAAGTGAGAAGTTGCTTCATTAGTTTTTATTTTTTAATGTAATGTTAATGAACAAAAGACCGATGTTGCAAATTCCCATTCCTTGGTAGTAATGCAGCGAATTACAATATATACAATACTGTATAGTGCCAGTATATGCAATGCATCATACAATGTATAATGAAACACATGTATGCTATAATTACTCACCTAGCGGTTTCTGTCGAGCCAGCCTTCTTTCCAGAGCCAGCTGTTTGTTGCGCTCGATGCGCTGCTGCTGTTCCTCTGTAAGAGACACTGGTGCAGGAGCCGGTGTAGAGTGGATAAACGGATCTTCAGAGAAGCTTCTATCCTCAAACGGGTCTGTATCTTCCTGTAAGCGAACCTCTGCATCATCTAAACACAAAATAAATAAAAATACATAAAACCAGGTGTGTTAGGAGAAATTACTGCGTGCTAAAGCTTAATGTTTTTCTCACCACCATCATTTCCAACGAAGTCCTCGTGGGTCAGGGGCATGTCCAGTCGGATTCGCTTGAGACATGTCTAAAGGAGAACGAAGTCACACGGTGGTTTACATAGATGTTATAAAATAGCCATTCATGAAACAGGCCTTTGTTATAAAGCACTTTTACTAAAAAAAAAAAACATGTCAATTTTTGGGAACTAATAGTTTTAACTAAGCTCTGCAGATGAAATTAAATGTTACCTTCACTTGCCTTGATGTTACTAAGCAAATGAAATCCTTTCTAGTGGTAAAGAAATGTGATGATTTACTTTTAGTAATAACTTAGTGATATTTTTGGGGTATTTTTGGTATGTTAACCTTGTGTGTAATTTGTGTAAACTGAATAATAATGGCATGTTTGAGCTCAATTATACAAGCTGTGTTCAAGTCAACCTGGGACTTTTCTTGTCAGTGACATAATTTACTGAACCGACTGACATTTATAGAAGACTTTAAGCACAGCACCATTATGAGACTCAGCAAAATTTTAATGATGCAAACGTTTTAAAGAAGGTTGTACATATCTAAGCACTAAATAAAGAGAAATAAAGGGAGTTTTCAAGTCGTCCACTGTGGCCTCACACCTCCTTTGACACCTTTATTAAGAAAACTAATGAGGAACGGAAAATACATTTAATTAATTAAAACAGTAACAAAATCGTATGTAATGTAATATTGAATTGGGATATTTATAAAAATCTGGATGCTTATAGAACCTGCACCTAATAATCGTGCTAAAATGGTAACAGAAGGCAATTCCCATATACACACTGCCAGACATACCTGAACATCTTTCTTGTTTCCTAGCACCTCCAGTTTGTCGATGAAGTCCTCAAACTGTAGTTTGGGATAAAGTCTGTGAGCCCAGTTCTCCATTTTCCGCATTAGAACCTTCAGATCCTCGGCCTAATGCAGACAGAATTAAAGAGCATTCAGATGTTTAATCCCCTGATAACGACTTTATCATGTACAAAATAAAGCTGCAGTAAAGGTTTAATCACCTCATGACCTTTGCCTTTAAATCTGACATCACTGAATAATGTACGTAAGGCTGGAAGTCCTCGATCAGACAGCAGCCTACAACCGAAGAAGCAGAATTTTTTTTGAAAAATAATGAAAGCTGATGTACTGGTGTGCTTACGGAGGTCATGTACACAATAATCACTTACCTCTGAGAGTTTAGTTTGGGTTGGGGTCGCTTAACTATTCGCCTTTTAGCTACAGGAACATCAGGTAGCTTGGACAGCTCTCCATCTTCTCCTACATGCACAGGACAAATGGAGAATTCACTAAATAGTCATGTAATGAAGTGTGTGTGTGTGTGTGCGCGTGTATGTATAGATCTTACCCTCTCCATTGGCCGCATGATCCTCGTCGAAGTTGCCCTCTCCAGGAGACAGCGGTGGTGGGAGAGCGGCAAAGGTCTCGTCCTCTATCTGGTCATAGTCAGACGTGCTAAACGGACCGTTTTTTGATCGACTATTCATCATTGATGGAGTCTGGAGAAAAAGGACATTACATCAGGAACATCATCAACCAGGAGTATAACTTTTAATAAACCTCATTACATTTCATTATTAAAGTGCATTAATTGTGCATCTACACTGTCTACAGTATCTTCATCCATGGATACAAAACTGTACAGTATATTTGTATGTTAATATCTCAACATCTTAAATTTTAAAACTTCCCAACATCCAATTTCTGTCAGTCTACTTTATTTTCCCCACCTATATTCTGTCACCTCTGCTGGGATTGGTCAGAATATTCCCGCCAACAGATAATCTATCCAATCAGCTGTCGCCTACGGAGTGCGCGTGCGGCAGAACGCGGGTTTTTTTCCCCCCGAATACGAGTAGGAAAATAAATAACCCTGTTGCTGTTTTGTAGCTTGCTAGTTCTTAAATCAGGCACGATTTGAGCACGCTTCATTCAGGTGAGTTATGGATGAAAAGCATAAACGATCTCACTATTATCTCTGTCCTTAAAACAATGAAATAAATCCTACGTACCTCAGCGAAAGAGTGAGCGCAGCTTTGCGTTGTTTCTGCCGGGTTTTCTCTCAGCCAATCGGATTCACAGACAGCGCTGCTTCTGTTATTCTGCAGTTTGCGTCTCCGTGATAGTGGCGCCATCTAGTGACCCATGTCTTACACAATGCTAATAGGCTTTTTTTCATTACTTTTTTTAACCAGACTTTTATATTATCTATAAACATCATCCTAATACACTGTTACTTATGCATTTGACACAGAAATAAATTTGTGCTTTTAGCTAAACATAACCTCTACGTAAAATATCTATGATCCATTTTAAGACAATGCTAGTTTTCAACTGGTACAAGCGCTCACACTCTCACTCACTCTAGTGTTTATACCACTTTATCCGCTGTACAGAGTCTGGGGGAACTGGAGACAGGGCACAAGGTGGGGTACACTTTGGACAGTGTGCTAATCCTTTGCAGGGCACACTCACCCACTCACTCATCTTCTATACCGCTTTATCCTGTATTCAGGGTCGTGGGGACCTGGAGCCTATCCCAGGAGGCTTAGGGCACGAGGCGGGATACACCCTGGACAGGGTGCCAATCCATCGCAACGCACACACACACATACACTCACACACTCATTCACACACTACGGGCAATTTGGGAATGCCAGTTAGCCTAATCTGCATGTCTTTGGGCTGTGGGAGGAAACCGGAGTACCCAGAGGAAACCCACTAAGCACGGGGAGAACATGCAAACTCCATGCACACAGACCTGAGGCAGGAGGTGGAGGTGCGAGACAACAGTGCTAACCTCTAAGCACCTGTGCTGCCCTGGTACAAGCAATTTTTGACAATAAAATGTTTTTACAATTTTGCCATTCGATCGGAGGTGGTAAGATCTACAGTGCAAATTGTTTGCCCTCGGTCTGATAACTCAAATCTAAAAGCTGACCTTACCACTCAAATGTAGGTGGGCAATGTAAATGAGAGAAGTAAATCAAAAGTAAATAAAAAAGAAAGCATCTTCAGCTCTGCCACCTCCAGATCTGCTTTCTGTATTTTTGTCAGTGGCAACGTCTCCAAACTGTACTGGTCTCAACATTACAATTACAAGAATACTTGAATGACTTTAATTAATTTGCTAGGTATCGTTGTTGCCTCACGGCTCAAGTGTGATCCTGATTTCTGTGCAGAATTTCACTTTCTTCTATATCTGCATAGATTTGCTATGAGTTTGTTCGTTTATTTATTCAGTCATTCCATTATTTTTAAGAAACTTTTTTTTCAGCTCAGGGCGGGGGTGAATCTGGACCCTATCCCAATGTACTGTAATGCTTAAATACACTCTGGCTGGGTCAATCTAGAACATCGTGCCCACACACAGACATTCACGAACTTTAAGTCACAAAGTTTAACTTTTGTAAGTGCAATACAAGAGTAGGACAACAAATACCCAGGACACTAAAAATACAGAATTTTCTCTAAACTGTAAACTGCACTGCATGGGCAAAAAAAAACAACAACAACCCACAAGTAACAAATTCTAAGATTTCATTCAGCTTAGCTTTGATTACAGCACACAATGTGGTGGCCCATTCACGTGTAAAATTGATTCCTCATACTCCCAGAACCACTCTTTCACAATTTGAGTCCTGGAATATTCCTGTGTTATCAGGCAAGTAAAACTCCATAGATGTGATAACCTGGTCATCCAGTACATTCAGGTCGTCAGCTGACTTAATTTTTTTTTTTGCCACATAACACTGCAGAGTCTAGACCTGACCAACTGAAGTAACCCCAGATCATAACACCAGAGGCTTGTACAGCGAGCACTATGGATGATGGGTGCATCGCTTCGTGCACTTCTCTTCTTACCCTGATACACCTATTGCTCTGAAATAGGCTCAGTCTGAACTTGACCACATGACCTTTTTCCATTGCTCCAAAGTCTAATTTTTATGCTTCCTAATAAATTGAAGCCTTTTTTTTTATTAGTCTCACTAACGAGGGAGACTCTCATCAACACTCTTATGGCCTTATGGTCTTTAGTTTCAATCCTGTAAGTTCTCATCACAGTGTATGGAGAAAGACCAAAGCTACTGAGTGTACCGCTTTATGCTCCTGTGGTTTACTCATGCTCTTAGATGTCCTGAGCTGTCAACGGGTTTACATCCAATGTAAATGTATTTGTGAAATGTATTTCTATCCAATGTACCTGAAATAGGGTCTGGATCCACCACAATTTGTTCATATACAAACAACATCAATGAAAATGAAATATAAAACAGGGTTATGATCTTTATTAAAGATATGGATGTTACACATTGCGTCTCCACTTTGCATTTGCATATACACACTTTTAATATGATCTCTCAGGAAATTACAAAACAAATAAATGATAAGTTTTTAAGTTTAAGGAACCAAATATTAATCCACTATAGCCACATGAAGATTCCAAAATTCACCCTTAAGCTCAGATCAAATAGCAAACCTTAAAGTTATCCAGTTAGAGTTTGATATATTATGTTGCATTGGGACATTTCTCAGACATATCTTTAACATAGAAGTTTGAAAGCTGATTCTTGTTTTACAGAATGACGCCAAAGGTTACAGATGGGGGAAATGTGCCCAGGAAGGACAGGAAGAACTGGCATGTACAGAGAGTCCAAGGCTTCAAAGACGATTTTTCAGAAGGAACATGAGGAAGACAGCAGTGAGAAGAATACATAGGGTACCCACGGTAGGAACCACAATCTCCGTCACCAGCTCCATGTGGCTGCTTAGAGGATCTAAAACGTAAAATTACAGGGTAAAACTAATGAAAAATGAATACAAGGAAATAAAAGAACTTTGCAACAATGAAATGAATAACATTTACAATACAAGATGCGAGCAAGCCCCATTTTCTAGTACCTAAACCTCATCATGTGCAGGCCAAACCTTTGGCATTTCTGCATGCCCCTTATTTCCCTTGGATTTTCTTCTAGCTGGAGGAGCAAACAAAAGAAAATTCCTGTTAAGACTTTTGATCAAATTTGTTCACTAAAACCGAAATCCATAGCTGTGACTTGCTGTTTTTTTTCTACCGTCAGTTTTTTCTTACTTAGGCAAAATTTTCTATAGAAATCTTCAAGATTTTCTTTTGTTTGCCCCAGCTAGATTTGAACGGAATTCATCAATGTTTGGGTTGTATGTTCTGCTTCTGATATCATAATTTTAAAAAAGAACCTGACCTGCTGCTAGAAGCTGGTTACTGGAGGTGCAGGTTTCTGTCGCTTTCCTTTTCCAGCTCTCAATCTGTGATGGACATGAAAATCAAACAGCAATTAAAGTACTGTACAGCAGACAGAAATTAAACACTTGGAATATTATATAAAATATATATCTTGTATCTTATTCTTTAAGCACGGGAATGTTTGCAGAAATATTTATGTTGGTGATATTCACATAATTTACATGCAAATCTGTATGTCTGTAAGATCATTTAAAGGTCAACTGGTGCAAAACTTATCTACATACCTTTTCAACACCGTATAATATCTTTTCACATATAAATCTGATTGAAAGTTCTAGTGTGATATTGGACAAATGTTGACAAAACTGGACTAACAAGAGGATGTCATGAATATTTCTTTCCACTTTAGTCCCTGGTCTAAGTAATATAGTAGCAGCCAGCTGGTGCTGTTTTGCTCGTAAATGTAACCAGATGTTCCTTTTGTGGCTACATATTCATCCTAGTTTAAATACTGCATCAGTTAATGTTGTAAAAAGGAATTTTTTTTTTACCTCTCTATCATTGGGAAAGCCATTGGCACTGATAATGCGTTTGTAGAACTGTACAGAGGCTTTTGGGTAACGTTTTTTATTTTTGCTTCCAAAGTCCACATAATACAGGCCAAATCGTTCAGAGTAGCCCTCGTCCCATTCAAACATGTCGAGCAGAGACCACGCAGTGTATCCTTTCACGTTCACCCCATCGTTAACCGCTGAGGAGATACAATAAGTAAGAATTGTTAGCTTGATTAGTGAAGTGTAAAATATGTGTCTTGTACTTTCATGCTGACCTTTAAGCATTTCATTGATGTAATCCCTGAAGTACTGCAACCTCCATTCATCACAAAGATCAGTGCACGCTATCTTCTCTGAGACGCCGTTTTCTGTCACATATATCATAGGGTTTCCATACTGCATCTAAAGAAAGGAAAGGTTAGGCTAGGTTTTACGTCATTGCACATATCTGACATTTTGAATTTGTCACATCTTTAGTTTTGGGCATATGTGAGTAAAATGATCAGTACCTTCACATAATGAAGAAGCCGACGGAAGCCCCACGGCACAGAGTAGAGCCATTCAGATCCAGGATCAGGCCAGAGCGGGTCTACTAGCTCTGCCAGGTCCCGATCAGTGAAGTAAATACTTCCACGGTTTGAGGGAAAGTTCTTCTGTGTGATGTAACGTGTGGTGAAGTGGCCAATTCCCAGGAAATCACAGGTGCCTTTGACATAACTTTTCTCATGTGGGCTGAAAGTAGGTAGACGGGAACTACCCAGCCCTTGCTGTGCACTCTTTCTGCCTGTGGAGGAAAATAATCTTTATTTAGATCTTAATTTTACAAACTACTCATTTGAATATGTTATAATTAACATAACGTGGTCCATGAATGAAAAAGCATGCAGTATGCTATATGGTGAGGACTTTTGTAATGAGGAATTTATGTAATACTAGATGTGCCCGCGACTTCATTTGCGTGGAATTTACTTGCACACCCATAAGCGCGTATTAAAAATGTACAGCGCCATCTGTTGAATTTTGTGAAGAACTAATGATTTTTCCAAGTTCGATTTTTTTTTTTATGATATAAGGCCGTTTTCCATTAAAATTTCAAATTAGCATATCTTCTCTTCCCGTGGGCCTATTGTGATAGAACAAAGCTTATGTGTTACCTCAAGCTTGACCAAATACTCCTGTGAAAACCTCATTAAAATTCGTTCAGTAGTTTTTATATGATGCCTGCACAAACACACAGACAAAATCTTCAAAAACCATCCTAATAGATGTGTTCTATTACTCATCTTATGTCCCCCCAAATTATTTTTTCATCAAATATCGTCAATGTACAGACACGCCAACTTTACAGTTTTATTATATGTATAGATTTACATTAGTTTTCAAGGCAGAGGAGTGAGTGGTTCCTCAGTAAGATTACATCCTGCATTTTGTGTGTGTGTCTGTTATCCAAGACAGAAATAAGAAAAAGTGATAATCGAATAAGCCTTGGTTTAAAGTTGCTATACCAACAAAAAAAAACTTGTTTTGGGGAATCTTTGAGACATACTTTTATTTGTACATAATCGAATCATACTAAAAATAATTAGGTTCAAGTTATGGCCTCTGTGTTTTTTCCCATAACAGCTTGCCCTTGTCATTTTTGTATTCGCCCTACTTAAAACCTCAGCAGAACAAATGTCCTAAAATCATCAAGAGCTCTCATGTCATCGAAGGGGAATTCAAAAGTTTGTTGCCAAAATAACAATTAACTGCCTTGACACTGTTTAGCCAGGGGAGCGGCTGTGACCAACATAGATCTAATGAGTAATCTGAGAGATCTGGAACATATCAAACATCAGATTCACTGAGTTACAGTGGCACAAGACCATATAAACACCCTGGAAGCTAATGTTTAGGAAAAAGTGTAATATTTACACAATTGCTTGTTTTTATGTGAGTCTAGATTAATGCTGCAACATTAAAATAGTAATAGAGTGCTTTGGTAAAAAGAAGTTAGTAATTGAAATAAAAATTAAATAATAAGGTCTCTATGCATCTTTCCGCTGTTAGTTAGTATACAGATTTGTTACTATAACTTACCTACGTATTCCTTCATCACTTGAGGATAGTCTCCACCGAAGAGTGGTGCAGCAAACCATCCCAGGGAAAACTGCATGTATCTGTCGGCTGCTTCAATGTCCCTCTGATTTGTAATGTCCACTGGCTCGCCCCAGTCAGTAGAAAGAGAGATGCCCACCATTCCTACAGTCAAACAGAGCTTTGTAAAAAAAGAAAATGCTTTCCCCTTAGATTTCTACTTATTTTTATGTATAGATTGGACTTTAAAGTAACTTTTATTCGACTTGTTTTCTTTAGCAACATTCATTCATTCACAAAATTTTTTATACCTTTGTGTTTGCTTCGCCACTCGATGTCATAAGTGTGCCAAACCTTAGCATGAGCCTACAGGTTTAAATTGAAAAAGACTCGAGCTCAGTTTTAGTTAATAATCTTAAACATTACTGGAGCCATAAGATAATAGTCTTCCAGTATATGTAGGCTGACTATATTACTGCTTTGAGAAATGAGAACTTGTAGGTTCGTATTTACCCTAATGATGTTGTGGGCAGCCTTGTAGGCGCCAGTGCCTTTCAGTTTCAGTCCAGGAGCATGTTCTCCAGTCTCATAACCCTCCACTGCAATGGACTATGATGAAAATTAGACAGCATCATATATATATAGAGTCAGGTTAAAAAAAAATTTTTTTATATGAACTTGTGATTTGTTTGTGCAAGCCTTAAGCAAATAGTGGCCCCTGAGCTTTTTTCAATGCTACAAATGTCCATGTATGGGGTGTGTGATTTTTGTATACACAGAAATGCTGCATGACAAACAAAATGTGGGGAAAAAAAAGGAAAAAAAATTAAACATAGTTCAAATAACGGTCAAGTCATTCAAGTCAAACCGGGACTTTTGATTGTGCAGAAAACAGAACAGTTGTGAGAGTAAAAACTACCTTTTTTTTTACGATATAATCCTCTGCTACACTAATGCACTCATCACAGTGTTTCACTAGTGCTTGGTTAGCATCAAGGTACAAAGTTTTCTTAGTACGCCAAAGCCATTATTGGACTGCCTGCTTCACAACTGAAATGCTGGCCTCCCATGAACTCTTTTAATAACCCAAATATAAGGAAATGGATTGTAAAAAGGTCAGGACTGTATGTGGGATGCGGCGGCAATAACTCCCAGTCAAGTTCCTATACGAGTTCCACAAGAGGTGTGGTTGGCAGTATGAGGTCATACATTGTTCCACGACTGCAGCCTCGGCCAAAATCATCATTCACTGATGTACAGCCTTCTTTAAAACGTAAATGTTTTACTGCAGCTAGGAGTCTCATCACAGACTGTCCTCGAAGTCTTCTATAAATATCAATCAGTTTTATGTCTTCATTCACAAGAAATTTCATCACGAGTCCCAGTTTGACTTGAAAGCGTCAAGGGATAATCTTCATTTGACTTACCCATGGGTTGTTAAAGGTGATCCAGTGTTTTACCCGATTACCAAATCTCTCAAAGCACAGGTTGGCATAGTCGTTAAAGAAAATGACCATGCTGCTGTTCTGCCAACCTCCATATTTCTCCTGAAGAACCTGAAAATATATACGAAACATGTGAATTCTTCACCTTCCGTATTACACAAGAAGCAAATTTGCTCAGAGCTCTGGTTGGAAATCTTATTACGTTCATTCACAGACAATACGGCTATGCACATTCCCACCTTGGGGTATAAAGTACACAGGATATACGATATAATGGACAAAGAAATAACCTCAGACACTTCCTCTAAAATCGGAGTACTACAGTTATTATCCTGAATAACAATGCCTCATATTTTAAAACAGGGATCCCCAGACAGACTGTGATACTCACCTGAGGCAAATCCCAGTGATAAAGCGTTACAATGGGTGTGATCTGATTCTCCAGGAGCATGTTGATGAGATTATCATAGTGCTGCATTCCCTTTTCATTGATTTGTTCAGCTATTCAAAAAACAATCTGTCGGTAATTACTTGGGATTTCTCTTAATTTAGTTGCAAAGTAATTTTGGTAGATTGCTTTTCTTTTTTTTTTTTAAACTGTCTTACACTTCATTCCAGTGGGTAGGATCCTTGGCCAGGAAATTGAAAAGCGGTAGTGATTCAGATTCATGTCTTTCATTAACAAGATGTCTTCCTTAATATAAAGAAAAAGTTAAAAAGTAATTTAGGGTAGTGGACAAGTTCTTCTGCACACACACATACACACACAGGGATATATTTAAAGGGATCGATTTCCTGATCCTAATATATTAAATTAATGATCAGATTAGATTAGACTTTATATTACATTTTACAGAAAATATTACATTATACATATGACGAACAGAAGACTGTTTCTAGCCGTACATCACCTTGAGATTGTAGTAGCCCTCGCAGGAAGCATCTCCAGTGTCGTTCAGGTGGATTTTACCTCTCTGATGTGAAAACACATCCCAGATGCTCATCCCTTTTCCATCTTTATTCCAGGCTCCTTCAGTCTGATATGCTGAGCTGCCAGCACCCCAAGAGAATGCTGTGATATCATGTAGACACATGCACCCAAATTAACCTTTTTTTTTTCTAAGAGGATAGAAATGCATTCATCCACTAGATGAATTCATCCACTAGATGGAGCCAATATAAAATAAAACATTTGACCTCTATATTTGATAGTGTACCCAGTCATTTATATAAGGTTAGATGTGTTTTAGATCACTGGATGCAAAGTGGGACATATGTCACCATGCACATACACAGACACAGAGGCACACTGAGGGGCAATTAAATTTCGCCAATCCACACACTGGCATGTTTTGTTGAGAGGTTGGGGAAACCAACACGGTCCAGAACCGCCACAGAGATGGTAACCCGAGCTAAGTATTGAACCCTGAGGTGCCACTGCTACTGAGTGCACCACTTGGCTACCAGCAGACAAAGTTTATTTCTCTTTATATCTAAATTTACTGTATTCATTTGAATAATTTTGTTTAATTATGTTTTATTTCACATCTTAATAGATTACTAAATCACTACATCTGAATCTCTGTTATGTTTTTCTCGTAATGTTATTACTCGTAAAGTGTTACCAGTAGGGAAAGTGCCATAATGAAAGGATCCCTTCTCATTCTTGGTCCAGTCAAAGTCCTCAGTTGCAGAGATGCACAATGCCAACACAAGAACCTGGCACAAACTTAGAAGAGTCTGTTGTGCCATTGCTTTATGGATTGTGTCAATGAGTGTATCTATCGGATAGATAAAAACGTCAAAACATTTCAAATGTAAAACTGTAAATGAGAAGTCATTGACACCACTAGAAGTGAAACAAGAAATCTCTTATATACAGTATCACACTGATCTCAGCACTAGTCACTACAATAAACAGATAAAATAATCTACAGTGACTAAATTCGGTGCTTATTTATCTTAATAAATAATTTCTCTACGTTGTGATGTGGATTTTAATGATGTTGTATCTTAAGCTGCTTTGTTATCAACATAAAAGCAACATATCTATTACATCTTTTACAGCAGGAAAGCTTGCAATAAAAACAACCTGTGAATGTTCAGTTGTATAACTTACCTAAAAAGGCAAAATACATTGCAAAATCAGATAAGACCAAATTATTATGTTCGTTTCAGCCAGCTATACGACACAGTGACACAGAATGCTATCATAGAGAGAAAGTAAGTCAGTTTATCCAGTATTGTCAATATGAAAGGCATCACAAAAATGTATCGGAATTCCAGATCTATTAAAAAGATTATCAAGGTCTTCTCTTTTAGCCAAGAAGTTATTGCCAAAGTCAGGATTTATCCTCTCTCTCTCTCTCTCTCTCTCTCTCTCTCTCTCTGAGAGACCACGTATACACTCATACCTTCTCAGTTCCTTTCATTTGTTCGAAAATGCCAGAATGTAACCCAAAGTTCTAGACGTATTTCATCTTCATGTTGTTCTCCAGAGATTCTGTTCAGCCACTACAATGGAGAAGAGAAACATCCAATAGCTCCTGATGCTATTCAGGAGCCTCATGGCACACTGGTACAAATATGGTACAAATACCCCCATTCACGTTCAGTGGGGTGAAAAGGGAAAAGTGCTGGTGCAAACAGGTTCAATAGAAAAGCAGATTTGATGATGTAAGCAAAGTAATGTTAATGAGAATGATCCAGCAGTTGGCAGGGATTCACTGGATGTGATGAGGAATAAATCTTTTAAACATACTGTACAGTGTGCAAAAATATATAACTAATTACAGTAAATAAGACATTTATTTCAACACATTTCATTGCAAGTATTTTTATTCAGTTAAGCCTCTTTATAAAAAATATTCACACACTAATTTCACCTATATATTTAAATTACTATGTTAACTTTCTTCTTAAGGTTAGGAAATAATTAGTTAATTATGAACAAATTATTAATAAAACCTAATCAATCTAACCAACTTTAACTTCTAAGTGTTGTATTAACAAAAATTTATTCATGGATTAAAACAAGCCCAATGCCCTTACTCATATTTTTGCAATGGGTAATCAATTAAGGGTTAATGTGGATTTTTTTTAGTTCTGAATATAATAAACTTGTTAATGCAAGAGTCAGTGTTTAATTACTTTTGTTAACTTTTCTTGATTTTTAAAAGTTTTTATGAACGTTTATGATCTGCAAAAAGAAAATATAAAGTAAAAATATTTTAAGTTACCCGCTTATTTTGAAATGTTACTGAATGCGTATTTACTCATTTACGTAAACTCTGGGTAGCTGATAATTAATTTATATCTGAATTATACTGGTGTGTAATACTGTACAGTACTTGCATAATGATAATTCCTTTATATTTATTTAGTATTTTACAAACTATAAAGCTATAAAAAGTTTACAATTAAAGATTGTTGAAATGAATTTAATTCGATGTGAGTTTTAAATAAATTAAATGTGTTTTAATAATTTTGTGTTTTTTTTAAATAAATGTTGGTGAATTGTCATTTAAATGTAAAATATTGTTTGACTGTTGTTCATCTGATTCAACATCATGAAACAATCTCTTGACTTCATTCTATGTTTATTTTTATCTGCTTTTAATAAGAATTTGTTATTAAATTATTATATAGGTTATAAATCTCTACTGAAACTCCTGGTGGTGTTTATGTACTTGTGGTGAAACTTACATGTCCCTGATTTGTGCATTAATCATTTATGCTTACATACTGTCAGGAAAGAGAGGAGTATTGTTGTAGCAATGCCTAAAACATGATGAATTGTTGCGGAAAAGTGTTGGCACTGCACTCTGCACTGTGTGTTTGTGTGTCTTAAAAAGGGTTATGACATTATGCCCCAATGCTTGTAAGCATATGACTGTATTCTTTCACATGCAGGAAGTGTGGCTGTGTGCGCGTGTGTTTAAACACTAAAACTGTCCTCTGTACGTGTTGTGTTGTAAACTATGTTTAGCACATCAATAAAGAGAAGCTGTAGAGAAACAGATGAAAACACAATGAGAGTTCTGGTACTTCCTTGTTCTCTCATGCTGCTGTATTTAAAGCGCATTTTTGTTCCCTCCACGAGCTGAAATGAACATCTGTACTAAAGTCCCCGGAATAGCCCAACAAACCAGGTATGTGTGTGTTAGGTTTAGAGGTTAAAGCAGAACTCCATGTTGCAGGCTCTTGTATGATGTATGTTGTATGAGTGAGCAGGGATGTAATTTTGCCTTGCACTATATACTTTTTCATCATTTGTATGATCAATTAATTCTGTCATGAGTTTTGCTAAAACATTCACACTCTCTCTTTCTCTTCCTCAATGTACCAGGTAGAATAATTTATATGTAATTGAGCTTCTAACATAGAATTAGATTTCACAGATGTTCACAGATGTTCACAGATTTTCTATGCATGTTTTTGCTGTTGTGCTCTGTTTATTCGTCACCTGAAATCTGACTATGTACAATCCTATATAACTCTATTCTTGATAAATATAATCACGTAGGTCTATCTGTCATGCAAATGTGCTCTGATTGTGATTTTATCCCTCTATGATAGCAAGCTGGGGTCTGTGCTCCAACGTGCATTTTACGGGTCCAGTGGGAAGGTGAGACTTTTCTTTACACTGTAATTACATAGAATAAACTGTTGTAGGGTCAGCTGTGCTATTCCTAATTTATGGCTAAACTTATGACTGTAATTGTTGGTGCCATATTCTATAGAAATACATAAACCAATTCGACATCACTCTTAGTCAGGAAGGTTTTATCTATGTGCCTCCAGAACACTCCAGTCATTTATAGTCGTCTATTGAAAGACCATTGTTTAATGTTTTCTAAAGCATGAATTGAATAGAAGGAAAATACGTGCACTCATGCTCTGTGTCAGGTGACCCTTTTTGAGCAGAGGAACTTTGCCGGACGGCGACTGGAACTCAGCGCAGACTGCCAGAAAGTGAGCGACAAGAACTTCCCTGAGAGATGTAACTCCGTGCAGGTGGAGAGTGGAGCGTGAGTATATAGTGCTTTACTCTCTCTCTCTCTCTCCCACAGAAACACACACACACACACACACACACATCCTGTAATTGACTCCCATATAACAACAAGAATTTGGATTTCTTAACATTGGTCTCAAGTGAAAAGAATAACAAAATAAATCTGTTTGTTAAAATGTTTTATTTTCTAATCATTTTAGGATTAAAAATTATAACAGGCTACATTTACTTGACTTACATGGATGAAAATCTAATAACTATATACAAACTCATTGAACATGAAGAAAAAGACAACGTTTATACATTTTTCCAAAGTTTGATAAAATAATAATTTGGCTAGAGTTTTTAAAAAGCTCCAGTATAAAGTTCCTGTAGCATGCTGTTTACATGACTTGAGTACTCTGGATATGGCTGAAATCAATTTATGATCCTATCAGTCATGTGCGTGTAAACAGACACAGTATTGAATTATTTCAAATTTATTCTGTTTAAAGCTATTTAAACCATTAAGCTACGAAGGAAGAGGTAGCTGATGAAGGGTACTAAGACCTCTAAGTATATTTCTAATGATGATTCCCTGTAATTTAGCACAGATCCATTCTGTCACTTCTGTCCTTTTGAAGATATGTTTGGATTCTTGAGCCCTATTTAGTGAAGTGCTCTAAACCATTATAACCATATACACAGATGTCCTTATAAACTTTGCTAATATGTGGGTGTATTTGTTGTGAGCAGCTGGGTGGGCTATGAGCACGAGCACTTCCGTGGGCGCCAATATTTGTGGGACATGTCTGATCGGGGAGAATATAACTGCACAGATAAGTGGTGTGGCCAGGGTGACCGCATCTCATCGGTGCGCTCTGTGAAGCAGGTAAGACATACACTTGGTCGTTTATGAATAGTTTTCTTGAATGTGATGAGGAAATGTGTGATCTATGCAGGATACATACCCTTCACGCGCTCAGCTGTTTGAAAAGCAAGGTTTTTCAGGGAGAAGGATTGAGCTCCAGGATGACATCCCCAACCTCATGACAGGATATAACCTAAACAGAGCCTCCTCAATCCGGGTGCTGGGTGGAGCGTGAGTGTCTTATTCTCCTCTACTTTGTTTATTATTGAAATAACAAATTATTTAAAATATTTTATTTAAACATGTGTGTAGTTGGGTGGTGTACCAGGAACCTAATTACAGTGGATCCCATTATATCCTGGAGAGGAAAGACTATAACAACTTCTCAGACTGGGGCGCTCACAACAGCACTGTGGGCTCCATGCGCAGAATTCGCTTCAGCTGAACTCCTCTTCACCCTGTACTATAACCCTGTAAAATCCCTCCCAAACACCCGCCCTACCCCCCTGACATTTTTACACTCATGCAAACCACAAACAATCCACATCCCAGCAGAAAAAAAATATTTTAGTAATAAACTTTTGAAAAAAGACAAACAATGTTATCTTGTGGTTCCTTTTCAAACAAAAAAGTGCTGAACATGAAACATGAACAGCTTGATAATAAGTGACTGGAGTTGGAAGCCCTGCATCAGCACGTTTACTGCCCCCTTGTGGTGTGCTATGACATGACAAAAAAAAAGAAAAGAAAAGAAAAACATTTGAAGCAGTTTCATTGGAAACCTTCACTGACTACATATTTAGAGAAATGAGTTACTCAATAGTACTTTGGATAGTTTAGGCTTCTTTGCTTTCTAAAACCTCTCTGAAATGCAAACAGTCTGATATACATAGCATTGTAAGGGGTTTTCCGAATGCAACAAGCCAAGCTTTTTCAAATTTCAAACTCAAGTTTTATGTCACATACGAAACCATGTGCAAACAACATGCAGTGGTTTTTTTTTCTTTTTTTTTTTGCACAATGCCAATGACCAGAATGATAAAATAGGGTGTATGGTACATTTAAATCAAATCCAATTCACACTAAAATAAAAGTAATAATAAAGTTTGCAAATATAAAATGACACTCAAAATTCTATTTTATTTATATAGCGCTTTTTTAAAAAAATTCTTTTTTACAATGGTCATTGTCTCAAAGCAGCTTCACAAAATGAAAAGAAAATTTATGGAAGTGTGTATGAGTGAGAAAAAATGTGCAGAAAATAAGAATAAGAAAAACATGTGCAATTACAAATAAGAATACAATAAATAAAATATACAGGGGTTTGAGGATAACAATGACTAAACAAAGCCCTAATGTCTAAGAACTGTATGCATTAACACATTTATCTGTGTATGTGTGAATATATGTATGTGTATTGATGTCTTGTTTATTATAACTGATAGGATAAATTATTGACTGGTCTCCCATCGAGGGTGCATTCCTGCCTCGCTCCCAGTGTTCCTAGGAGATGCTCCAGAACCACCACACCCCTGATGAAGACATACTCTATTAAGAAGGTGAGGCGATGAAAATTCATATTCAGGACCCTAAAATATGCACACAAGAAGTTTTCAACAAAGGCAAATTTAATTTTAAAAAAGTCCTGTTGAAGTGTGACTTTCAAGTACTAACCGGACGTCGCTTCTATGAATTAATTATCCATCTGCTGCGATGAAGACAGTGCACGCACATAGGGGTTAATAATTCATGTGTGACGGCATTTCCAAGTTTATCAGCATATCTTACGGACCGTAATCTTGATAGCATCAGTTGTTATGGGCCTCTGGCAGTGGGCTATAAACTCACTGTTCTCACCCTGTGACCCTGAGCAGTGCTTAAAGAGCTTAAGTCCTCAATGCACTAAACGCTTCAAGCACAGCTGTAGGCACTTCTGTGCACATGAGAGCATATGATAAGGAATTCACATGGGTTTAAGGCAGGCTTCTGGCTCCTACACACATGCTAGGTCTTGCTCCATGTAGATACATAAGTGGTATTTCTGTGAGCCGTGGGAGCGACAGTTGCTCTCCTTTTGTTGGACTGATGACACCAGGATCCGTCTCTCTCTCCCTCTCAAGCCTCTCAGCCAGACTTTAGCACTAGTGCTGAGATACAGGCTAATGCCAGCTGATGCCTCTATTAATGCCAGACAGGAAGACGGGAATGTGGCACTTTACACTAGTCACACATCCCTTTTGCAGTTTCTCACAGAGTGTACATTTTGACTAATAGAAAAGGGGGAAAGAGTTGTAAGAGTGACTATCTCCTTTCGGATCTTGTACACGACTGAAGCTTGGTTTATAGTAATGCAGAACATTGCATAAGATGCACAGAGAGTATTGTAATGTCTTGTTATACACAACTTTGATGAGCTCTGGGTTTTGTTTAGGCCACAGGGAAAGAGCATGGGTAGAAAAGAGAGAACGAGAGAGTCATTAGCAGTGGAAAGCTGTGGTCAGGCTCACATACTTTATGTTTGAGACAACCGGTTTAAGTAGAAAAAAAAAGAGGATCTGCTGCCTTAACTTTAAAAATGCCTCACAAAGCTTGTTCTCCCTCTCTCTCTTTGTCCTCTTTCTCTCTGTGTGTCTCTCTCTCTCTTCCTCCCTCTCTATATCTCTCACACCCACACATGTATGATTTTTCTGTTAGAGCTAGCGCTGGAGAAGGTGCGGTTAGATGCATGGGAAGGTTCCTGTCTGTTTTTCTCTGCAAGGCAGTTGGTCACAGTCGACTCTGTAAACTAAGTGACCACCCGTACACTGCATTCTTCCTGACCTACAGGCAGTTATGAATGATTTCCGTGACACTTCTTCTCTGTCTCTTTCATGCTTACACACACTCACACACACACACACACACACACACACACACACACACACACACACACACACACACACACACACACACACACAAACATTAAAAAAACAAAAAACCCACAGTTCATGTGCTATCCATCAAACCTTCAATCCCCCAGATGCTCCTTCACCACAGTGTGTTTACGTGGTCAGATGTGCTGCTCTACCTCAGCTGACCTTCAGTAAAACCAGTGGTCACTTATTTATGTCTCAACCAGTTACACACTCCCTTGACAAGCTGTCATCAGCCAGCCACAATCAATAGGTTTCCGTTAATAAGCCACTGTCGATATTCTTCAAGCAGTACAAACTGACCAGCCTCTTTTTAAGCCTCCAAACGTCAGCAAACCTTAAGAGGAATTCCAACCCAATGCCCTTTCCCCTTTTTTGATTCATTAACAGGGAGGCAACATCCTTTTTTGTGTTTTGCTTTGATTTAGGAGCAATGGTCAAGTCAAAATAACCTAAGATAAGACAAATCCATGCTCATTGAACATGAGGGGTTTGCGAGCTCATATGTTCGAGGTATGTTTAAAATATTGTATGTTTTATTATATATGTATTTTTTATTATTATTTAAAAACAAGCTATGCAATGTGAATAACATAATACATTATGTTTGTGATAAAATACTAGACAAATAATGAATACAATATCTCAATATAGTAACCCTTGTATATAAAAAATAGATACAATAGCTGTTAGTTTAGTGCTAGTAAAGTCGCTCATGAGTAGACGTGAATTTGGTGTTTAGTACGGAGTCTAAATTTGAATTGTCATATTCTCAGGGATTTTATGAATAAACAAACATTACCAAACATGCCAAAACACTAAAGATTTTATTCATCAGCAGGATGGCTAGGAAATTATTGTTAATTAATCACACCATAATGTGATAAAAGGGATTTGTTAACCGTAAGTGAAGCCTGTAATGCTTTCTTGCATGTAGTTTTAGACAGAGATATCCATAATACTTCATTATTTACAAAAGGAAATTTTTTTAAACTTCAGCAAGTTCACAAATTATACAAAACAAGATATAAACGAACCAGGTGTGCAAGATTATTACAAGGTTAAGATTGAATTTAAACTTACTCAGAAAAGGATCATTTACAAAAGAAAATAACTTTGTACATATGCATTAAATGATACAATAAACTAAAACTTTTAGAGAAGTCAAGTTATAAGGATAATTTAAGAACTGTACATTAAGGTGTTTTCATGAGATAATATCAGTTATCAGCATATTACTGTAACATAAAAATAAACTGATGGTCATCCAGTACTTTGCATAAGTCTTGTAATGTGTAAAATGCTGTAGAGGAAGGATGTCTTAAAATAAAAAAAATAATAATAACAATAATAATAATCATAATAAAATGTTATATATATAGTATATATAACATTTTATTATTCTTATTATTATTGTTATTATTTTTTATTTTTATATATATATAAGAAAGAAAGAAAGTGAAAAACTATAAATCCAAGTAAACAATAATGAATGAAAGTCAGTATTTGGTGTGACATTGCTTTGAAGACCCTTTAGTTTTAGGTACAATTTGTGCTTTTTTATAACGAAATTTGTGACTAAGTTTTACTGAGCATCCTGCAGAACCTCCCACAGTTGTTCTGAGGACATTGACTTTTGTACCTTCTTATTTTTTCGCATGCAAATTCCACCAGCTTCCATTTTGTGTGTGTGTGTGTTTTGTTTCTTATATAGTACTCTGCTGTCTTTTCTGTCTTACAAATATTTTCCTTAAATTTGAATTTTGTGGTGCAATACTGATGTTTGAAAATAATAAATGTTTTATTTTTTTTTTACCAGCTCAATAATTCCTAAATTAATAATAAGTCCTAAATTAATAATAATGAACAAATTCATAGGAACATTTGTAATTTTGCCCAGTATTGTATAAAAATACAGGTGGATAATTTAAATAACTTTAAATTACATTACTAGTAATTACAAGTACGTTAAGGTGCATCAGTGAGATATTGATAAGTTGGGATATTAATAAAAAGAATGAATGTATAATATCATATTAGCACAGTCATGTGAGTAATCCAAGAAACTGTACATTAAGGTGCATTCATGAGATATTCAAAGGATTAACACTATGGCTATTAACTACAAAAAAGGTACAAAAATGTACATGACCATATGTATAGTCACATTAGAGAAGGAGATCCTTCACATGACACAGGTAGGAGTCACTGTAGACTTGTTCTTTGTTTAGTCAGAGTTATTTGTTCAGTATAGCTTAAATTTCTTAAGTTTAGTTTTGAATTATTACATTAGTTTAGGATTTCTAAGTGTAGATTAGGTTATAGTTAGGTTTCTTAGTTAAGGTTCTCATTACATCATCATTATACATACATTATTTTTTTACTTTAGATATGTATGGCCGCTGATTATAGACCTTGGCTGAGAACTATTTATGTGGAATCAGTGCATCTAAATAACGAGACCCTGATATGGAGTCTGCCTAGCTAGGTTCTTGAAAATTCTCAGCCACTTTGCCCTTTAATCAGATGTTAATTAGAGAGGTAAATTGCTTAAGTGATTCATTAAAAAAAAAATTGTGCTATTTTATGCATAATAAATTATTGCATAGTTGCAAAATGGCTCTTGAAGTCCATGCCCTGGGTTGATCACCCAACACAAAAGTGCAGACTCGACGCGCTTCAGTTCAAACAGACATTCAAACAAAGCTACAAATACAGGTTTAAATGCACAGTGTTTGTGTTTTTGTCACAGGATGGAAAAATGTAGTTGCTCAGTGGCAAAACCAATCCTCAAGAGGGCTTCCCCCCATCTGAGGTCTGACACTCACAGAGCAAGTGCAACCCTCGGGCTTCGTCATGTGTGTGTGAAGAGTGTTGCAGTTAGCCTGAGCTCTGATCAGCCTACACACACACACACACTCAAGTACTGCACAAACAAAACACTAACGCCTTGTCCAATTTTTAGCTCAACCTAAACTGGGAAATTCCAACAGCTTTGCTTTGCCTGGAGGAGGAAACAAGCACCTCCATGTCACTGAGGTTTACAGCCTCTGCTTCAGCCACTGTCGTAAAAAGATGAAAGGGATCGTTCTTGTAAAATAACTGTCATTACTCTTAACATTTTTATCTATTCAACTCTAACAGATCACTGCATTAGGCAAAATTGTATAAGAACCCAACACAAAAATAGCAGTTATACCCAAACTGCCTACTATGGACAAGAACATAAATCAGCAGAACAGGCAGAGGAAATAACTATATAGAAAAATATGCACATATATTACAGATGTAGTATATTAGTGTAAATTATACTGGTCTAAAACAATAAAGAAGCAAAACTGTTGATAAATGAGATTCCAGGAAGCAGAAAAGAAGGTTTTGGAAATGTGCCTACATATACACTTGCCGAGCACTTTATTAGGAACACCTACACACATTCCCATTCATCTAAGTATCCAGTCAGCCAACCATGTGGCAGCGGTACAACGCAAAGAATCATACAGGTGCAGGTCAGGCACTTCAGGTAATGTTCTTATCGAATATCTATATGGGGAAATGTGTATTTCAAAATCTTCTGGTCATCTGGGATGTTCACACACAAACATCACTTTAGAGGTTACAAAACATAAAAAAACATACATTGTGCGATAGTTCTGAGATGTTCTTTTTGTTTAAAACAGTGGTTATTTAAGATACTGTAACCTTCCTGTCAGTTTAATCCAGTCTAACCATTCTCCTCTGATCTTCCTAATCAACATCAAAAATCACATTGTATTCTGTATGCTGTGAACTTTTACTGAAGCTCTTGATGAATTTTTGCATGATTTTCTGCTGCCACATGATTAGCTGATAGACAATATACATATATTCTGACACCTCTATATTAATAATGCCATCATCTAATCATGCTTTATTAACTGTCTAAACTTGTATAATCTTTCTGCATAGATTGTTAAATCATGATTATTAAATTGTCATGATTGTTAAAAAAGGAGCCAGTTTAAATGTTAAATGTTAACAAGGGACTTGGATGATTGATGTGATTGATGCTGATGATTAGAATGATTACATGTTTTCCATCTTAAAACCTATAATCTTTGGTAACATGGCACTAGTATTATTACAGTATATTATATACATTTTCCCCATGAATAGATTAAGTTAGTGGAGTTAAAATAGCATTCTTAAAATGCATTTTTTTTGTTTTGTTTTGCACATCTAGATTCAACTACATTTTAAAATGTTAAACCCAAATGTTTACTTGGGTTTGAAATGCATGCCAAAGAGAAACATATTTTAGTTCAGGAAAACATTTAGTTTAATTAGTACAATGTCCAAAAAAAAAAAATGGGTATGAAAGTATTTGAAACATTGTTTTTGTAACCTAAACACCACATACTGACAATCTGCACCATTGTGTTGTGATTACACTAGTTTTTATTATCCCCTCTTGCCACACCCATCCTGTCAGATACCTAATTTCTGGCTGTAGATCCCCAGATACCGGTATAGCAGATCTCACTGCCCTTGCATGCTTTCTCTCAGCCAGCTCCGTCTAGGGTACGGTGAGATTTAATTACAGATGATCTCACGAGAAAATACCTTGCAGGGCTTAAATGCACATGCCTGCATGTCTGACAAGCTATTTCAGGATGATTATCAGGAAAATCTTGATGCTACAAGTCGGTATGCGGCGTGGCATCTTGTTACGACACGCTTTCGGCTCTGTAGCCAACAGAGAAAGGAAATGCCTCGGGGAGGCTTCAGGCTCCATGATGAGGCCAAACCTATATTTTCAGAAACCTCAACAGGAAATGGATTGAACGTACTTCTGCACTGTGGAGAAATACATAGAAGAATAGAATAGAATAGAATAGAATAGAATATCACTGACTATATAGATGACAGAATGAGTAAACTCCTGTAAACACCACTGATTTTCGGAAGTATCTACAAGTACCACTGAGCATATACATCAAATTCCACCAAGCTAGGATACTTCCGGATTGATACCAATTCGGATGTATCTTGATGAGGAATCCTTCCATGGTACAGCCATTTGTTGCATTCACATTCACACCTGAAGCTCTATTTGCATTTTACACAACTCTGCTCTTCCCTATTGATTTTTTATCTCAACATTGATTGGTTCTTTTTAAAAACACTTCCAAAACCCTGACATCTATTGGGACATTACCCAGTCACTAATTTTTATTTAGCCCAACCCAAGCCCTCATAACTTAGTGACTTGATTGGTTATTGGGCAGGTATGTAGATAAGCCCTATCCTCCCCCCACAGTACTATACATCCCCCACATCCTTTAAAAAATGACAATAGAATTGATTCAGAATTTTTTTAATTAAAATTAAACCAAACACTAATAAATATACAAAGCGAAGTAAGAATAAGTAAAAAAAAATGAAAATATGGAAAAAATGAACAAATGTGCATTTATGGAGGTGCAATTAAATTAAAAGCAATACTAAAACAAACATGCACCAGTGCTTGTTAGATATCCAAAATAAATGTCTTTCTAGCTTGGTCCCATTAGATATTACACGCTGATGGCATGGCCCGCAATGGCATCCTCCTCATCGGACATCAGCTCCAGAATTGCAGTCTGCCACAGTTCTCTCTCTGCATCTGTGTGAACGACCCTACACCTGGACTCCAGCAACTGCAAAACACATCATATGTTAACCCCTAAAAACACTCAGAGATGTACTGAACTTAATATATAGATGAATTTGTACACTTACTTATCTTTGTCTGTTTTTAGCCCCTGCCTTAAAGGAGCTCCTTAACTGAACTTTCCTGGCCGAGACAAAGAGTATTTCCTCTGTAATGTCCCACAGTAAGTCCTGTAACATGCTGGATAAAAAAAAAATCAGATAAGTGACAGAAACAATTCAAATTATTAGAGGGACAAAAATAAAGGGACATGAAAATAATTACAATAACAATTTCTG
>JAQMYJ010000023.1:8534738-8546378 GCA_030014305.1 Clarias laeviceps | reverse complement strand
GGACACCTACAACAATGCAAGTAACAAAAAGTAGTTGTGTAGCCAAGTGCTTAGGCTAACTTGGCAAGGTATAATTTCCTACTATATTGTCAGCTAACATAAATGTCAACTTACCGCAATGCTCACGTTATCCCCCCTCTTAGCTCTTTTATCACATGGCTTGACTCTTCCTGCGGTCTTCGCTCATCGAACTTGCGCTCAAGTACATCAAGATGCTGGATAACCTCTTTGAGAAGAGCAGTGTGTGCAGCTTGCTTCTCCTTCAAACCCTCAAGCTGAAGAGACAAAATCCCCCACTCGGCTATGATAATAAGGACAGCACCTCTTTCTGCTAGTCATTAACATACAAAAGGCCTTTACACCTGACAGCCATCACCTCTCACTGCTAGCTGTGAGGATTCCTAGAAACTTTCACAGATTCCCGTATACATCCACATACATAAGGCAAATGTCCTTTTGCATGCTACCTTTCCTCTGCCTCATACATCTGGCAAACGTGAAGTTTAAGGATTTCCCATACCCATATTTTTCTGGATACAGCTCTTTTCATGCAGTGTAAATGACGGTTATAATGAGTCAAAGCGAATGAGCAACTGAGCAACATGGATGAAGGTTTGTGCTGCGGAATGTGTGTGTGTGTTTTGTCCCAGGCCCTGATGTGAACTCTCAGTCTGGCCTGTGTGAGGCGACCACTGTGGCCACCTGTGAACCACAATTATCACCAATGCTCACACAAACACATACACAGACTAGACCAATTAAGCCTCCTGTATGCTTTCTTCCATTCAGCCATAACTAAAAGACCTAGGGCTACTGCCAGGAATGGCTTGCTCTTTTCTCTCTCACTTTTTTATAATGACCTTCAGCACTGTTTTTTTTTTTTTTGGTCTATGTGTTGCTTTTGGACAAATCTTCCCATAAGGATAGGAATAACTGACAGTTTTGCCCTTCTGTGATAATAATAATAATAATAACATTATTATTATTATTATTATTATTATTATTATTGTATGGTTTAGAGTTGGGTTAGATTTAGGGGTAGCATAGGAATAATTAGCTAAATTAATAATTGTCAGTAGAAGGACTTCCCAGGATAATAAGACAAATGTGTGTGAGTGTTTGTGTCTGTGCGCACATGTGGGTGTTTGTGCGCACTGAGTTACTTGCCAAGTATAATCAGCTATACCACACATTTATTTCCCTTCTCCTCCTGCCAAGCCTCACAGAAATGAAGAATTTCAATTGTGTGTCAAGCCAAAATGCTAAACATTTCAGAACAGCAGTATGTGAACCGATGCTTTTTCAAGCAAACACTAAAAACATCAATGCATAGCAGAGATAGATTTTTAGCAAAGGTATAACTAAATGACTAACACTTTTTGTAATGCATCCCCTCCATAAGAGAAGTATCATAGGAATTTGCATTTGAAAAAGCAGTGAAATCTCAGAGTGAAGAGTTTTTTTTTTTTTTTTTTGCACTCTGTTTCTAATTAAACCTGGAAGCTCCAAGTATGTCTTTAAAAGAGCACATGCTTGTTTGGCTGTTTACATTCAGGCCCAGGCAGCCATGTGGAGACTGCAGTGAGGATCAGCCTGTGAACCAGAGAGCAGTTTTAAAAGGCTCAGCCATGAAGTCATCAGACTTTCTGCCACCCACTGTGCTACTGATCCTATCAAACACAAACACAGGCCAAAGCACTTTACTGACTGACACTCAGGCGTGCCACAACCCTCCTCTCAGCCACTGTTGGAGTTCCCAAAGCTTTGACGCCCCGTGTATGCTAACTTCCTCAACGTCTAGAATGTGCAATTGTTTAAAAATAGTAAGTAAATAAAAAAAAAATTATAATCAGTAAGAAGGGAATATCAAGAAATATTAAAGTGGATTATGTTTTATATATTTCTATATTTTACATGAAGAAATATGGGTACATGAATAAGGTTAAATAAGCTTTTATTGTTAGGAAAGACATTGTAGATTACTATTTCATTTGCAACCCGTCCCTTCCCAACACTGATGAACACCTATGAACTACTTAATGACAAAATTACTTGGAAAATTTCTACACTACCTCATTTAATTAGTTTGTTGCTCATAGTTACTTTCATTATTTACTCTATTGCATGTGATCCTTCTTCACTACATGATGTAGATTGTTGGTTCTTAGTCCTGTCTTGAAGGACCCCCTGCTCTGCTCTGCTCCCAGCATCCCTGATTGAATTAATCAGCTAATTAACCACGTTTTCTGAATAGCAGTGTGTGTGGTAAAGCAGAGTGAACGGTGAAAATATGCAGGGCAGGGGCGTACTTCAGGACCACGGTTGGGAACAAATGCTGTAAATTTTTATTATTTGTAGTGTACTTGAACTGCTGCTCTTTGGCCACCATGTGTTTCTCCTGATTACTACCACATCTTCTAACCCTAGTGTTTTGTATTTTAGATACTTTTTTGGGCGGTCCACTTATTATTTTAAAGCGGGAGGACGCTGTAAATCAGAAAAAGTCCGACTTACTGATCAACTTTATTTAATGACGTCAATTTTCCATCCTGATGAAAGTAGATCTTTTTCATGGTGACACTGCCTCTGTCCACAAGACTTAAGGGCATGCTGAATGCTTTATTACAATGAAAATGATATAAATCATACACAGTGGTCTTCAGAGTCACCAGATCTCAGCCCAGTTAAACAGTTGAGCACGTTAGACTGTGCTCTCAGCAATTATAATCCAAACACTAATTAAAGTAATATACAGTATTTGCAGAAGAACAGAATTCAGGTGGTTAGCACTGTCGCCTTGCACCTCCACGGTCTGGGTTCGATTCTCGGCCAGTTCGATTCCCGTCTCTGTGTGCATGGAGTTTCCCCGTGCTTGGTGGGTCTCCTCCGGTACTTCGGTTTCCACCCACAGTCCAAAGACATACATACATTTAGGCTAATTGGCGTTCCCAAATTGCCTGTAGCATGTGGATGAGTGTGTGTATATGTGTGCCATGTGATGGATTGGCACCCTGTCCAGGTTGTACCCCTTCTCATGCCCTGGGTTTCCTGGGCAACCTTGTATGCAGGATAAAGCGGTATAGACGAAGAACAGAATGAATCGTTCCACAATTAATCTGTGCACTGAAGCTGTTCCTGTAGGATTTGGTGGACCAATACCATCCTGTTGTTGTTCTCTTGTTTTGTTTTTCATTTAATTTATCCCTATAATTTATTTAGTGGCTGAGAAGAATTACTCTAACCTGTAACATTCATTAAACAGATCGTGCAACCCAGTATAAAAGTCTTTCCTCAACTGTGGAAGTGAAGTGCTTCTTGAGGCCATAGGAGGTGAAACCCACAGGGTGATAAAGGACATTTGTCCAAAACATCCTGTTTCTCTGGAAACCTCCTGCAAATTTTATGACCCTTTCAATTATTACTGAAGTGCACTGCAGGCACTCATGGGCTCTTTCTCTTTTTAAATTTAAATTTAATTGAATCATATTTAGAAGCCTCTATAGACTTTCTGTCCTCACTGACACACATATTAGTGTATTAATAAAGTTATGTCTACGGTTTACACAGTTATGCACCAAGAACAGATTGGCTTTTCACATTTGATTCTACACAAAGTTTAGGAAATATTGTCTGCTCTGGAGTGTCTCCGCCTGGCTCCTTTAGCTCTTATAGTGCAGCCATTATGGGCTTAAAAACATGGCCACCTAAATTAGGGCTGCTCCACATTCACATGTCATAATCAATTCATGCTACAAGCCATGACATGGACCATGAAGCCATGATCTGGAGCACCAGCACTGCATGTATATATGTGTGTATATGTGGGAGTTGGGGGGTGTTCAGGGGTGTATATATTAAACTAAGTCTCAACCCCAACTCATGGCAAGGTTTAAGCTTTGAGCTTTGCCAGTGCAACCATTTTTGAGGAAAGGAAAATTATGTTTTATTATTTTATGTTATTTCAGTATAATCGCATTGATGTTGTCTGAAACCGAACAAAGTTGTAGTAAAAGTGATGGATATAAATGTGCCGTGGCTTTGCAGCATTTGTATGTGTGAGAGTGTGTGCGTGTGCCTGTGCATGTACATGCCAGACAGATAAAAAGTAATACACAGTTAAGGGAGACGTGACTGGAGGCACTTGCACATTGTATCTTAGTTCTCACGTACATGTGATTATGTCCTGAGCAGTGTGAACAACCCTTTCCCAGTGCACAAACCTCTTCCTGTCTGGAGTACAGTCCGTCTCTGATAGCAAAATAGAAGCTTTATCCCTTTAACCCTCAGCTACTGACTTTTGACCGCAATCATTTTTGCAGCTCTGTATCCTATCATAGTCCATTATGGTGCGAGAATAACAAAAATGTATATGTTTTAAAAGAACATTTCCACCCTGGAACAATTTAAAAAATTTTTGTTTGCATTATATTGTGCAAAAGTCTTTATTAAGTCTATACTGTAGTTGCTGCAAAATGATGCAATACAATAAAGAAAGCAACATATTACATGATAAAGAGGGCAACATATTACAAGACAGTTTTCAGATGGAAACAAACAAACAAAAAACAAGTAATGTAGACTTCAGGAAACAGAAAGAAGCAATGTGACAAAGTTACCAAAAGACTCGCAAAAGTCTTGGAAACATTGCAAAAAATAAATAAGAAAAGATGCATTAAGTATTGAGTATTTTTAGCTAAACTACAAAAACACTCTTATAAAGAGTAATAAAATAAACACAGTCAATATTTGGTGTGAACACTCTTTGCTTGAAAAAAATCAGTGGTGTTAGATACAAATTTATGCAGTTGTATAAGTAAAACCACTAGGAGGTTGCTGGAGAATATGTAAGTGATCTTCTGGTTATTTTGTCACACTGGCTCCTTCTGTTTTCAGGAAAAAACCCAGAAGTCTACATTAGGGTTTTTTGTCATCTGAAAACTGGTCTGTCATGTACGGTAATATGTTGCATGTTGTTGTTAGTCTTTCAGCTGCTCCAGTTGAGGGGTCGCCACAGCAGATCATTCAATCCGCCCAAAAACGTCTGCCCTTTCCCTGGTAATTGATCCCGGGCATTCCCCATGGCAGACGAGAGACTTAATAATTTGCTGTTGAACAAAACAAACATACCTTAGGTGAAAGTCGAATACTGTCTTTGAATAACTTGCTATGCTTTGGTGGTTTTTCAATATGTTCTGTGTCTGCCAAAATATGAAAACTAATGCAAAAAAGCTATTCCTCGAAACTGCATGCAGAATTTTGGACCTCAGTATATACAGTATGTACGGATCAAGATGAGAGAAGCTGATCCTCGATTGAAGCTGACTACTTTTGAGGGCGTTCTGTTTTTTGTTTTCTCTCTTGGGCACCTGATGTCAGTGCATGTTCTTATCTCACTGACAATTAACAACTGTGCGCTGTGTCACTGACAGATACATGGGAAAACGGGAAATGATTTAAAAAGGCAATGACAGGGAGAGAGATGTCGGGAAGAGAAGCCGAGGGGGGTTGTGTTGAGGATAAGAGATGGGGAGATTTAGTTAGTGTCTGACGTTAAGGGAAAATGACGCACTGAGATATCATATATATTGTTGTGTGTCATGTGACATGACAATGTACAGAACCCATTCTCAAATATTTGCCTTATCATTTCTTGACAGGTCTAAAACATATTGATAAACCACTTCTGGGAAACATAACCTTCAAAAATTCACCCTGTCTGTTTTCTTTCAGTAAGGAAATCTTGAATGAATAAAAATTGACAGCAAATACACCTAGGTGTTCAAACAGTGACTGAAATGTAGTGCCAGTCCAAAGTTTCTGAATAGGTTTTAAAGTGTAATTTCCTTAATAAATAAGTAATTCAAAGCAAATTAAAATGACCACAAAGTAGCTTTACTTAATATTATATTAAGTAAAATATTATTTTACTTAATATAATCAATAACATTGCATGCAATGTAGCATAAAAAGACTAAGGAATATTAATGTGTATGAAAAGGAAAATAGAAATCATTTAAAATCCTTTAAATCAATAAAATCACAGAAAGGTAAACAGTATCTACACTTTTATCTTTTTATTCACTCAATCATTTTGAAGTACTGTACTGTAAACTGCTAAGTGCTTCCAAAGAACGTGATTGTATCCTTGTATTCTTCAGGCTTCCTGAATGACAACTTTTTGGTTTTTTTTTTTTTGGAAAGTTTTTCGCTCCCAATCTCACTCCAGTTTGACCCATTTCAGAGGAATGTTTTTGTTTGTTAAGCCACACACAGTGACCTGTGAATCATTCAAGCATAAAAAACATCTAACGTATGGACATGAATCAGTGAGAAACCGGAGCAGATGATGACATGATCAAGCCGATGAACAGGCCTGTGATTTCAAATGCTGAGTGATTGGAACAGACGAGAGGGGAAATGAGGTTGCTGCTGAGGTTGGTGCATAAACAAGCAGTTTAAAATTGTTTCTTTTACGCATACTGCAGCCTGTTGTAGTAAAGCATTTGTTCTTATTTCTTTAATTTAAACTACATAATTGAATTGAATTGAATATGATGAAATGAGGGGTGGCTCAATGCTGTTCCACAGTACCGTTGTATTATGTAGTACTGTAAGTACTTGAATAAACTAATAGGTAAAGGACTGGATATGTCCTGGAATTTATGTATGCTTTAGTCTGGATCATAACCTGAACATTGTTAGACATTTTTGAATTGATTGTTTAGAGCAAAATGTTTAAACCGTGAAAGTAAATGTATTTCATCTTTTCTGTAGGATTAATTTTTTTTACTCTTGGTATCACTTCGTCCTGCAAGTTAAGATCTTTTATGATGAAAGGTAACTAAACGAAGCAAAAAGCTATGAATGCCGAGGCAGTAGATGACGAAACTCACATTTAGCTATGTTTTTGATTTAGGGTCAAGGTGCAGATATGTCTCATCTTTGCTCGCAGACCACTGGGCCTCTTGTCTTGCTTGAAGCTAGAAAGGGACAGGAAATTGGGGGACGTTTTGGTACTGGTCTGGCCTCCGACCCCTGAACTGTAATGCTGCACGCTTTGAAGTCAGAAGGAGAATCACATGCAATTACTTGTGATATAAAGCACGTTCTCCAAGAGTGCTCAACCCATGCTGAGCACATCCTCCCTCTCTCTCTTTCTCTCTCTCTCTCTCTCACACACACGCACTGTAAACTCTATACACATACACCGTATAATAACCTTGGCCCTTTTCCTTACAGTCTTCCTAGAAGTTTTTCCCCTTTATGTAAACACACTTAGGAGGCGTGCTGGGTGGAATAATTTTAGGTTAGCAGGACATTTTGAGAACATAACCTCTCGGTTCCTGTGCCACTCAATCTGTCGGGTTTTCTAACGTTCGTAATTTAGGGTTCTGATTATGTTCTTTTCACTGTGAAGAAAATGTCTTGCATTCACTGCTCTTACTTACCAGACCAAAAACAGCAACAAGAATCACATAAATAGCTTTAAACAACTGTAGTTTATAAATTGAAGAAGGAAGGATTGACTTTCCTCTCCATTGTACCTGTTCCCTGACTCTCCTTGCATGCCTGAAGGGGCTGATTAGCACAGTTTCAAACTCTATTGTTAGCGTAGGTGCCCTTTTGTCTGAGTGCTGCAGTGACATGTAACCGCCTGTGAATCAACAACATGAATCTTTATACTTGTGAAAATATCCACATAGGAATACTTTAATAATTTGAGTATAACTCAAATTAAGTGGATAATATTTTTTTTTTTCAATGGTTGATTTATGATAGGAGCAGAGACCCACCGCTCTAGCACAAGTTAACTAATAAGCTAATTACCATGGTCAAGTGTGTTAGAGTGATTTCTATTATCAGCACTCTCATACAGTACGTTTCTTTGAGACATACCAAAAATACTAAACATATCTGATGTCTTGATCTGTCGAATACATTGATGCTAATTAAGTTAGTCACTTCAGCGTTCAGGTAGCTCAATCATGATGTCAGTTGCTTAGCGCTAAACCTATCCACTAGCTCTTTTGCTAATAAGGTTAGATTGATCTTCGTGTGTTTGAAGACATATTTTTCCTGACTGATGAGTGACGGCATGAAGAGAAAGTTAAACATAACTTTTGCACAGCTAGCACCATTACATGGCTTTAGCATAGTGAAATACCTTATTGTTCCTCAGTCTTTGTGTGTGTCTGTGTGTGTATGCAGTGTGTATATGGAGCAGTAAGGGAGGGGAAAATCTTTCGCTTGCCCTGAAGAGACAGAATGCAAACATTCCTCACACCACCGCAGAGCAACAATCCAAGGGGAGATGAAAGCAGGGGCCTGGTCAGAGAGCATACAGACACACACACACACACACACACACACACACACACACACATATACTGTACACGCAGAACAGGGTATGTGGCAACAAGAAAAAGAGAGGTCACTCAGTTCTCCTTCTCATTCTCAGTTTTCCTCCAAATCCTTTGAACACTCTCATTTGCTTCCCTCTCTGTTCTTTTTCACTCGCATTTATTTTTGTCATAGTTACAGTACACTGTAAACTTTCCTACGTTTGTAACATTTCTTTCCCTTTAGATTGTAGAGTTATCTTTATATAGCCATGGTTTTCTCTATAAGAAAGAGCTTTCCTGTAGGGCATTTGCACTCTGATAATCCTGTAGCAATTTATTTTACAGTAACTGCCCACTGTTTCATAGGAAAATATACAGTCCATCCCTCCATCCATCCATCCTCTGCAGTTCAACTGGGAGGCCAATGGTGACCATTGTATTTATTTTTAGTGACCAAGGTAGGACCTCCAGTCAACACTCACATGCCAATTAGCCTAATCTGCATGTCTGTGGACTGTGGAAGGAAATCTGAGCACCCAGAGGAAACCCACCAAGCACGGGGGGAACATGCAAGCTCCTTGCACACAGACCCCGAGGTGGGAATCAAACCCGGACCCTGGTGGTGCAAGGTGACAGTGGTAACCACTATGCCACTGTGCTGCCAAAATGTACAGTAATTACAAATAAATGTCCACTAAATGTTAGATAATGTAAACAGGTGTGTACTTTGATAGGTGTGTTATTTTTCAAATACCTCAGAACCACAGAGAATACAATCAAGGTACTCGTAGCAATTGATCCAAAATAAATATAATGAGAGATATTTTGAGCATATTAACCCTATCTTAACACATCTTTTTACCTACACAAAATTAATCTGAATATGCAGAAAAGGACCAACATTTAATGCTGTCCGATAATCAACACTTGAACTGTATAAGCATGAGGGGCATTCATTTCAAACCATGACTCTTGTGCAACACAACAGAACACAGTTATGTAAATAATAAAAAAAACGGACTGCTTGCTTCACGTCTAAGCAATTTCCCCCTGGGATTAAGTTCTTTGAATATGAATATGAATCTGAAAGTCTGGCCTCCCAGGAACTGCTTTAATGGCCCAAACATGTGGAGATAGCCTGGAGTGAGGTCAGGACTGTACTGGGGATGTGGCAATAACTCCTGTAGAGTTCCTGTAATGTGCATGTGGTGTTCGTGAATGATTGTGTGTACTGTTCCCACAGACAGATGCGTCTCTTCCGCAAGTTTGATTTTCAAGGACCAGGTGTTCCGCTCGCTGAACGTTCAGGGAATAACTGTGGGCTCCGATCCACCTTGGCCGGGATCATCATTCACGGACTTTAAAACATTTGCACCATTCGATAATTTTAGGAGAGTCTCATCACCGTATTATGTTTGAAGTCTTCTGTAAATGTCAATCGGTTTTACACCTTCATTCACGAGTTTTACACCTTCATTCACTGGTTTGACTTGAACAACCCTCATATGTTAACGCAATGGTGTCTGGTGCTGAAAACAGTGAAAAGAAAGAATGTAAACAAGGAGGAGCAGGTGGTGAAAAACAGAGGCATGTGTCTATAAAAATAGATTTTTGTGTAAAACGTTAACCAGCAGTGGCTTTTTTCGTTGTAATGTCCAGTAAGTGACCATTTGGATGAGTGTGCTGTCAAGTACAGTTTACTGTACCACCTCCTCCATGCAGAACTATTCTAGCTCCTTTAAATTCTTTAGGTTTTACCCGTCTTAGTTTAGACCACAGGATTTTGATATTTTTCAAGTTTGCCGACAGAGGTTGACATTGTAGAAAATGTATTTTATGCCCTGCAACCATTTGTGTTGATTTGAATAAAGCCCTTAATAGATCTCTCTAAAGCCAAGTCTTAACCTCCTGGCAGGATTTCTGACACTATCAAGCTTCAAAAGACCCTCTGGACCACTAGCTGCATAACAGCCCTAACGCCTCAGTAACTATATTGTAAAGTGGTTTTGGAGGCTTGTCACGTACAGTATGCACTGCCCATTTTCCGCCCAAACATGCTGATGGCTAAAAAATCCAGTTTTGCTTTTATTTGCCCACAACACCTGATTCCAATCATGCTTTCATTGATCAGTGGTAAAGTCCAGGAATTAGAATTTGTGAGATGATCTCAGGACAGGCTTCTTGCTTGCAAATCTTAGTTTGTTATTATGGAGGTCGTGTCTGATAATCTGAAAGTTTGGTCAAGTTTTATAACATGACCATACTAAGAATCATTTTAGTTCTGTAATACTGAAACTGATCTTTGCCTCCCTCACCTCCAATTTCTGCCTAATTAAACTTACAGTAATTATATGTCAGATTCCAGTAGTTTTGGCCAGTAGTTCATGCGTACATTTCAAGATATCAACCATATTAAATAATGTGAAAAGACAGTACATGGTTCCATGGTCCATATACACTGATCAGCCATAAGAAAACCCAAAACATTAAGCTCAAAATTGTGTGGGATCCCCACTGGGCGAACTCTGTCCCCTCATAAATGACTCCACAAGACCTCTGGGGTGCGCTGTTGTGTCTGGCACTGGGATGTTAGCGGTGGATCCTTTCGTGGGTTGTGGACTTTTTTGGCAGACTTTTTTGCCCAGCACATTCTATGGATGCTTGATGCCTTCTACATCCCATACATGGCAGGCTGTGATACATTGGGTGTTCTGATACCTTTCTATCATAGCCAGCATTGGCTTTTTTCAGCTATTTGGGCTACATTGTCTTTTCTTTGAGATCAGACCAGATGGGCTTGCCTTTGGTCCCCATATATATATATAAGCCTTGAGTGCCCTTGATCCCCAGTTTATTGGTATATAATTGATTATCAGTGTTACTTAGGTCACCTGGCTGTGATGTTAATGTTATGGTTGATCAGTGTATGAATAACAGACCAAAAAACCTTGCTTGACTGTTTAATTGTACGTAATTGTACCTGAAACCTTTACTGTTTTAGTTTGGTAATTTCCATGTTATTAGTTAGTTTAGTCCAGACTTTTTTATCTGCACATCAATTAACATTTTGGAACCAAGCATTGTGGCACAATACAACATTTGTGAACTTTTGTAAATTTATTTGTTCATGACTAAGCTGTGTAAAAGACTAGGATTGAGATGTTTTTAACACAATACATTTGTCCTCCTGCAATGAGATCAGTTATAAAATGTGTTCAAGGTGTTGGATTGTCAATGCAACCCTCTTCTCTCACTCTTCACACACTGACGGAGAAGAGGGTTGCATTGACAATCCAAC
>JAQMYJ010000023.1:8503870-8534638 GCA_030014305.1 Clarias laeviceps | reverse complement strand
CACAAACAGGAAGTTAATATCACCAACCATTCCCATTTTATTAAGGTGTATCCATATAAATGGCCCACCCTGTAGTTGCATAAAGTGTTTCCAATAAACTACTGTCTAATTAATAGGTTATCATCAGGGGGTATGAAAATGAAAGGGTATGTACAGTACTGTGTCTTGATCTGTCGAATACGAGAGTCTTGAGTTACCCCTCATTTCTTTATATTAAACGAAATTGAATTAAATTATGTAGCAATGGTGGCGTATTGGTTAGCACTGGTGCCTTGCATGTCAAGGGTTTGAGTCCCGTCTTGGGTCTGTGTGCATGAATTTTGCATGTTCTTCCCATGCTTGGTGGGTTTTCTCCCAAAAACAATTTATAAGAATGTTCAAATTTAGGCTAAAACGTACAGCTCTTACTGTAATTTAAGATGACCTCAAGACGACATTAAAAATACAAGGAAGTCTGACTCTTTGGTAGCAATGAGGGGTGAGTCAAGACTTTTCCACAGTACTGTATATCAAAAACATACTAAAGTCAAGGTAAAAAATAGCTTGCTGTACTCAAGTAATAAAAAAGTAAATGCTTTTTATTGATGAAATTAACCTAATGCAACCTTAATTACTTATTTTAGCAGCTGTGCTACTTTGCCTAAGTGCATCATTCAGTCTGTGAAAGTGTGATAGTCCTAATAAAACTACATAGTCTGAAGACTTACCCACAATCAAGATAAGTTATGCCTTGTTGGAATGAGTGCTAGTCTAATCTGACACTAGCATAGGTAACTGGCTAACTTAAGTTAAATATAACTAATTAATTTGAGCAATTTAGCAAAATTGCAACATATACTGCATGCTTTTTTCAATTAGATGGAGTTTATGCCTTCTATGAAGGTAAAGGAGGAAGCACATTTTATACTGCTTATTACAGCATATTGAAACATTTAACAGAGGTGGGGTCATGGCGCTCATCCTCACAGTTCTACACTTCAGTGCTTATTCAGATAGCTATATTGCGCAGCATTGCTCTACGTTGTTAAGCATGTGAAGGTCAATGCATTGAGCACAGCTTTTCATATTTTTTTTAAAGGACACTAAACTCAAATAATGGAATGCTAAATGAATAAGTTGAATTTTAAATGTTATTTAATGACGTACATGCATTCAATTTCAATAACACCAGTGTGCAGTCAATAGTAATGTATGAATATGTTAATTATGGCAACAAAGTACGATTACTCAGGTATTTTCCACCCATTATTATAATAAATATAGGATATGTAATTGTTACTTTTTTCATACGAAATAGTCTTTCCTACAACGGTAAATTATTGACTGAAGTCATAAAAACAGCCCAGTGATTGTTTTCTGATAATTCAAGCAAGAGAAGGAGGAAGTGATGGAGGATGGATGAAGTGTTTAAGCAAAGGAAAGTATAATTATGGAGCCAGGGGGTGATCACAGAGAGAAAAAATATACATATCAAGGCCACGTTTTACTACATTGAGCACTCAAAATGATATTGTGTCTGCGGGAGATAAATTTCGTTTCCACTTTTTTGTTAATTTATGGCCGCAAGCTACAATTACTTCCCACATTTTGGTTAATTTTATTGCATGGAATAAGTGTGTACAGAAAGTCTGTAATTATAATACATTCCCATGTGTAACTATTTTGTCTTCATGTTTGAGTACGTTGCGTGCATGGTTTAATATCTAACCCCAAAATGGTCACATCATTTTTTTATTATTTTTTTTATGTAATTTGTTTAATCTTTTCCAATTAGAACAAAAACTTACATTACATTTTTCCCCTTGGTTAACTAAATCGTTCACACAATCATGCACACAATTTTGTAAAGAGTTTATTAAATCATGTGCAGAATATAGTCCAACAAGTGAACGAACAAGAAAAAAAAATTGGACCACCTAAGGGCTTTGTATTTAATAAGAGAAATAAAGAAGAGTGAACAGGAAAGAGGGGGTTGAGCAGGAGTAGGAGTGTAGGTGTCATTATCCCACTCTGACAATATTAAGCATGCTGTGTTTCCCTGCAACAGTGCCAACCTTATCACAGGCTGTGCACACAAACACACACACATTAAAAACAACTATTCCTTTTAAACAATTTCACATCACAATTACAACATTCTCAAAGCAAAAACACTTTTCCCAAGAGACGCAGTGTTTTCCTTTATGTCTCCTTTCCGCCTACTCTCTCTCTTATCTTTAAGGAAAAGTTCCTCTGACCCCTGGCGGGACCAAGACTCAAAACATCGCTTGCTTGAGGCCTTGTTTCCTTGTGGTAGCGCCTTATGTGCCTTGCTGGTTTGAGGAAGAAACAGTTGAGTTCATAGTCCATTGTTGCTGTTTGGTTGTTCATAGCACAGCATAAACATGTTGTTGTAATTTTCAGAATAGCATGGATCTTAACCCCAAATATGCCATGATAATATCAAATATAGGCAGTTATTATTATTATACCTGTTTATTTATGTTGTTATACCCATAGCCATATGACAGCTCCAGAAAGTCTTCTTATTTATTATTTCATTCATCTTTTAGACCACTTATCCTGTAACGGGTCACGGTGACCTGGAGCCTATCCCAGGAGACTATGGGAATGAAGCTATCACATGGCACATGCACACACACAAAACAAGCAATTTGGGAACACCTATTACCCTAATCTGCATGTTTTTGAAGGAACTGGTACCAAGTCCCCTAGGCTGGGCTCCAGGCCTCCTGTGACCCTGTACAGGGTAAGCAGTATAGAGACTGAGTGAGTGAGTAATGACGGTACCCTATTCAGCAATCGATTTAACATCCAGTCATTTTAGTATAGTTTACAATCATTTTTGATTAACATTCATTCAGGCTCAGCAACGTTAAAAAAATTATCAGGTATCATAGCAGTCCGCTGTGGCTTTCTCATGCTATACAATTTAGTGAAAGCTATCCATGTGCATTTCAAAATGAATAAGCCACAAAGCGATTACAGTTTGTGTGGAACTTGATGAGGTACTGTATGCTCCTGAGTAAAAGAATCTTTCACTATGATGAGGTAAATCAAAGAATCGTAAAGCGAGGTGGCCCTTTTCCTTTTAAGATGAACTTAAACAAGCTCGTGTCAAATAGTGCTGGAGGAGTGCTAAACTTCAGTACACATCAGCCTCAGCAGTTCACATGTCCGTGATCACTGTCACCTGTATGTTGTTATGCCTTGTTAAGCATTATTACTTAAGTTCAGTTTGGCAGTGTGTCTTTGTCTTGCTTTTGTTGTGCCTACTGTTTGTTGTCTTGTGTTCCCCATAGACTGTGTGTTCTCTGCATTGTTAACACAGTTTCTTGTTTGTAATTGTTTTCACTTTTTTTTTGTGAGCACTATGATGAATGACGTTCGGCACCTGGATCCACTTCCTTTCCAACAGCATGTCAAGGTAATGACATTTACTTTGCGCATGAAAACCTGACCTGACCTTAATTTCTTGAACAATTAAAAAGATTGCATTTTACTGTTTTAATACTTGAGTACATTTACAAGTACTTTCTGTCTTTCCCTTGAGGCAATTCTATTTTAATTTAGCAATCTTCACTACATAACTTAACATAACAATAATTTGCATAAAATAAGTTATATATTTTATAATAAGTTTAATTTAAGTGAAATCTTTTTATTCTCAGATTAGGAAATCTTTCAGATTATTACCAGGATTTAATCTGTAGGATTGGGTAAGGAGGTGCAGAAGAGCAGGATTGAATAACGGTGTAAATCAGGACAGATTTAATAGAGGAGATGAGTCCATGTGTGCCTTGCTCACACTTTGTTTAATTTTTTTACTTGATTTGCTTTCTTGCCAAGAAGAATTGTAATGAGAAATGTTCAAGTCAAACGGTGATTTTCTTTATATGAATGACTGACTTTACAGAAGACTTACAGTAATGAGGCTCTTAGTTGCAATAAAGCATTTGAATGGGGCAAACATTTTAAAGAATGCCATATGTCCATAAATGATCAGCCTGTCCGAGTTGGCTTAAAACCCACTGCAGTTGTTCCCATGAATATTCAGCAAGTGAAACACCTTATCCATGAAAATCACTGGATAAATGTTGCCACAATCATTCACGAACATCACTTGCACATAACAAAAAAATCAGCTGGAAGTAATTGCCACATCCCCGTACAGTCCTGACCTCACTCTAAGCTATTTTCACATGTTTGGGGCATTAAAGGAGTTCCTGGGAGGCCAGCGTTTCAGAAATGAAGCAGGCAGTCTGCTCATGGCTGTGGCGTACTGAGCAAGCTTTCTACTTTGATTGTGTCCAAGCACTAGTGAACCACTGGGATAAGTGCATTAGTGTAGCAGGGGATTATATAGAAGAATAAAAGGAGTTTTTACACTCATAACAGTGCTGTGTTATTCTGTACAATCAAAAGTCCTGGGTTGTCTTCAACGCACCTTGTATATAACCATTACTAATATGCACAGATATATATGTGTATGTACACTACATATCCAATTGTATTGTACACCATTACACCTACAGTATGAGTTTGAAGGGCTTCTCATCCCAAAACCCTGGTTATTTATAAGGAGTTTGCACAAAGTGTGTGTTGTGAGAATTTGTACACATTTAGCTAAAAGAGCATTTGTAGGGTCAGTCACTGATGTTGGTTGTTGTGGGGGGGGGGGGGGGGTGGAGGTGGGGTTCTGGCTCAATATTGTTCCATTTCATCCCAAAGGTGTTCAGTGAGGTTGAGGTCAGGGTTGCAAGCCATGGCAGTTTCTCCAAACTAAACTCATCAAACCATGTTTTTATGAACTTTACTTTGTGCACAGGGGCAGCATCATGCTAGGGCAGGAAAAGGCCCTCCCTGAATTGTTGCCACAAACCTGGAAGCATACTATTGTTGAAAATGTCTTTGTATGCTATAGATTTTACATAAACTTTCACTGGAACTAAGGAGCCATAACCATTATGCCGACTCCTCCAGATTTTACTTCTAGCACTATGCATTCTCTGGGCATTTCCAATCATCCTTCAGACTTTGAGATAATGAAGTACAATTGATCAATCAAGAGAACAAATTTTGCTGCTTTACACCTCTTACACCAATATGTGTGGTTTACCTCCTCATGGCTGATCTGTTGCTGTTCTTAGATTTCTTAATTTTTCTAGCTCCTATAGTTGCACTGGATAGATCTTGCATGACAACTCACTTAGATCTCTATTACATCCCATTGTACCAATTGTGATTCTTTGCAATGGAATTGAACAAATGCAATGGATTTGGATGAAACACATGAAATTAATCATTAGGGTGGGTGTCCACATACTTTTGGCCATATAGTGTATATGAGTTACAAATTGTACATACTTAAGACATTAAGTAAGAAAACATTCAGGATGAAAAACAACAGCAAAGTGGCACCTGCTCAGTTCCTTTACTGGCAGACTTGGAGACAGAGAGAAAAAATGTGCATGTGTGAGTGAGAGAGAGAGAGAGAGAGTATTTGCCAAGCCCAGGGAAAAAGCATGTTGTGTGTCGAGCTCAAGTCCTTATCTCCAGCCTGTACTGACGCCATGCTCTTCCTGTCTCAAATCTCCTCTGCTGATTTACTCTCTCTCCCCCGCCTCTCCCTTTTCTCCTCCCTCCCTTTGCTTTTATTCTCTCTTGCTCTCTCTCTCTCTCTCTCTCTCTCTCTCCCAAAGCAGTCATCCCCTCAGGCACCCCGGCCCATAGTGGCACTTGAGCCCCCCTTCTCCGTCTCACTTTTGGAGATTAGATACGGTCTCTGTACCTGCTGACGTAAACACTGGTGGTCAAATGCACGCAAAGGCCATGGCTGTTGACAGGACATGTCTGCCTCTGCTTTTGTAAGGTTAGTGATGTACAAAAGCAATTCTTCATCTCTTTCTCTCTCTTTGCCATCCAAAAAATAGCAAAAAGTTTTGACCACACTGACTCTGAGACCACGACAATGCATCGTCCACACTGTTTTATAATCTGTGCTTCTCCAGAATTCTACCTAAGAATTCTATATAAGGCCAAACTTTTTTTTGTAAAACATTAGTTATTGATACAAATAATAACTGGTGGCGGTAGGCACCTTTAACTGGCATTCACTACTCAGTTCATATAGACAGAAACCCATCACCCTTTATAAGTGCATCATAAGCACACCAGAGCAGTGCAGACAACAGTGTGTATTTGCACGCATGTGAGTGCAGAAGCTAATCTCTCTGTCTGGAACTCTGTGGCCTGTTTAGCCGGCGCCGAGCGCTTTGGAGCCTCCGCCGCAATCAGTAGCCACGCAGCTCTCTGTCACACTGCCTTTCTTGCCCTTTCCTTTGTTTTCAACTCATTTCCTTCCTCAATTTCTTAGATATTCTCTTTCCCCCTGTCAGTCTAAACATGGGCATGTTTAGAAAGCATGCAGAGGAATGAAAGGAGCTGAACACAGAACCTCAAGTCTGGAGTTAGCCTGGTCTGGTTTAAACCCTAAATATATTATATGACGGTATTTTTGTCCAGCACGATAAAAACTGGAGGCAGGCCAAATAATTGTTGGTTTAAAAAGGGGTTATGAGAGTGTTTCAGAACTGGGGCCTTCATTGTATATTCCTGACATTGTTTATGATTGTTCCATGTAAACAGCAATGCGCCAGTCTTTGTGGTCCTTTCCAGTTTATTGTAACCTAAAAAAGTGCTTCAAGGTTTGCTGGAGACTTTAAAGACTTATGATCTTCCAATGACAGATTTCTAAACACAAAGTAGCGTGACGCCTGTAATTCGGCACAACTGTCTCGGAGTTGCATATAGGGGAATGCTATTTATTTATAATTACAGTATAGAGACAATACCGCTCTCGATCCACACTGCCACACTGATTCGAATACACAAAAGCGATGATGGATAGATTAAATTAGAATAACAGATAAATGGACACAAGGAACTTATTTTTACACAGTAACACATGAAGATATTTTGTCCCAGCCAGCTCAGAATTAAACCCCCCAAGCAACCTAAGGGAGAGGTAGGATTACACATGCAGGCAGTTTGGTTGAACTTGTAGAGCAAAAGCTCCAGATAAACTGCAGTTGTTGTCATGCTGTTTTCTGTAAGGACTTATGGAAGTTTACTACCCCTGCCAAAAAATGAGGGAATCGCCACACTCGGAGGGATGTATAGCCAGATCTTTCGTTTTGTAGCAAATGAACAAATCACAGATATGACGCACATAAAAAAAAAGGTTTCAATTAATTGGATTTTTTTTCCTGGTTGGGTAGTAGGGGGGAAAAATGTGGAATTATGTAGCACTTTGTTGCTTCTCCTTGGGCTTTCATAATGGGCTTCTTTGAGGCATTTACTAATAACCTAATTCCAGCTTTCTCAGATAACAATTGACTGATTAGTTTTACAGGATGGAGCCTTGTCATGGACCAATTTATTATTATTATTATTATTATTATTATTATTATTATTATTATTATTATATAGATTTTTTTTGCACCATACATTTTAATTCAGATTGAGATCGTAACTGTTATGACCATGTTATTGAGTCGATATCCGCTCTTGATTTCTAGCTATCTCCAACTCTTGATTATTGAGTTGATTTCCTGAAGAAAAGTTTTAAGACTCTTTAACAGATGTGTCTTTTGTAACCTCTTTTGTAAAAAAGCCTATTTTTTATCAATGGGGTTAGAAATGTGTCAGATTTCAAAGTATATCTACTGTATGCATTGACTGTTGAGGTCATGTTAGTCATCTCCCTAGGTCCTTTACTTGATATGCAACCCCATGTCATAAATGAGTGGATAAATTTTATTGTTTTCTTCAGGCAGTCAGGCAGTTTTTTAAAAACGGCACTAGAGAAAAGATCCAGCTTCATATCCATATCTGATGCTTACTATAACTTTCATCCAGTCATTCACACTCCATGTTTCTTCTGTTTAGCCCACCTTGTTTTTTTCTGTTAAGAGGATAATGTTGGTTTTTGTGTTGCTAGTTCCTTATAATAAAGCCCAATTTCCTTGTTGAGTTCTAACCTTTTTGTCACAATGACGCCTTTTTCTGCCTATTTGCTTTTCCATTTGTTTTGTTGAGCATTTTCTATTTTCAGGGCACTTTGCCTTTGAGTTTTCCATCCTAACACTTTGACATCGTCCTTGGTTTACCCATATGCTTTCCTTTTGCAGCCTTCCCTTTTTTAGACACTTTAACCGTACATTAGACACAGCTCCACTAATCCTTACCATTGGTTCAATTGACGACTTTTGAGTTGGGACCATGTTTCCTTTCAATTACCCAAGATAAACACCTAGCTAAGGTGTGCATGTGCATTAATTTAAATGCAGATCAATTTGCATTTTTAGACTTGTGCAGGTATTTGTTTTTTGACATGCAAATTAAAAGGTTATTCCCAAAATTTGTTCCTTAACATCGAGTGATTCCATATTTTTCCCTCTACTTTATTAGGAAAAAATAACATTAGTTAAAATTATTTAATTTAATATTTCATGTGATGAATGCGGCAGGGTGGGGTAGTGTTTAGCACTGTGATTTCACACGTCTAGGGTTCGATTCCTGCCTCAGGTTTGCATATTCTCCCCGTGCTTGGTGGGTTCCCCCCACATCCAAAGGCATGCAGATTAGGTTACCTGGAGTTCCCAAATTGCCTGTTCTGTGTGTGTGTGTGTGTGTGTGTGTGTGTAAGATGGATTGGCAACCTGTCCAGGGTGTACCCTGCCTTGTGCTCAAAGTCTCCTATATAGGCTCCAGGCCCCTGACTCTGTACACAGGATAAGCACCTATAGAAAATAAATGTGATATTTTAATATTTGATGTTTGATTAAAATTAGTATGTTCAGCTGTTAAAGACAAATTGTTTTATGCCATATCTTTGATTGGTTGGTTTTAAAATAAAAACCTGGGTGAACATTATTTACGTGTGGTGATTCCCTAATTTTTGCCAGGGGTTTAATTGGCATTTGAAAGCAGTCTTTAGGTTCCAGGTGTTGTAACAAATTTGCAAAATATACAGAAATTTGAATATCTTTCCCATAAAAGCATTCATTTGGTCACTGAAAGATCATCATTTTCAATTCTGACTTTGTCACCACCATCTGTGACTAGAAATAAAAAGAACCAAATTTGGCTGTGTGGGACACGTCAATCCCAGTACCGCTAACAATTATGGGCATCAGTGAATAGCAAAGTTGAATAGCGCTTCCTCCAAGTGTTTTATTTTGCCGTGTGATGCAGCATGAGCAGCAGACCAACAAACATGCAGTTGTCTTGCCTCATGTGTTGTTGAAGGAAGCACATGTTAAGCTTCATGCTATCCAGTATGATGGGGAAAGCTGTCTGTTGGGAGGAAATTAGCAGACAGCTCTTCTCTATCATACTAAGAAGAAAAAAAGAGAGAAAAGAAAAGAGAATAGTGAGGGAATGACTATATATAGCTTCTACTAATGTAAGTGTTTCATAGATGTTCCTCCACATTAACTATGAAAAGAAAAATAAACTGAATGATGTGGTGTTTTTAATTGATGAAACTTGTAATCATTGGCAAATTGATGCAGTATAAAAATTTATATTGGAAAAGAATAAATTTCAGGGTGGTCACATCTCTTTGTTTCACATCTGGCCAGACCACACCACGGGGTCATAAAATATTTTCCTATAACAACATTGCCTGTTGTGTTTTATTTCTTAATAAAACACATTTGTATATAATACAAAGCTACATTATTGTAAAGTACAAGAACTATATACGCTCACATTCTTAATCAGGTCTCTGTGTCTCCTGAATCTACATAAAGCACCCAATCAAATATTTATGGTGTGGATTTAGCTGTGCTCAGTCTCTTCCCGACTTGTGCCACGTTGAAGAACCTACCCCATGTTTTCCCAGCAGATACTTATTGAGGGCTCTGGCTGTCTCACTCGTTTAACCATAAATGAAACTCCACGTGCCGAAACACTGGTTTGAAGGCCAGAAATTTCCCCAGACAGATTCCACTAAATATGTCTGTCTGAGTCTTGCTGTTACAGTGCACTTCATTGTCAGTGAAGTTGCAAAATTCCCAAAAGTCTTTTTATCATTAAGATACAAGTGGCTTTCATTTTGCATGGATATTTTAACAAAGCACACAGTCAGTGGCAGCTCAATGATTATGAGTTTGTTTTAATTACCAAACAATCAAATCCCCTAACCCAGTTATGTACAGTATATTTAGGTTATGTGTATGTAAATTGGCCATTTTTATAAGATAACATCCAGTGTGCAGTTTGTAGGTATATAATTACAGCCTCTCTAACCTGTAATCTGGTGTTAAGACAAGGCAACTACTTTTCGGGTGCTCCCGGTGTTAATACAAGACAATTGTACATAATAATGTGGCTACTAAGTTCAGACGAATGCTATAGGCTATTTGTTTTGTTAACTAAGTATTTTTAACTGTGAGCCACCCCTCATTTCTTTATATTGAATTAAATTGTTTTACAACAAAGATACAATTAAAAATGTTTTTATGTAAAAACCTCAGCTGCAGCCTCATTTCCCCTCTTGTCTGTTCAAACCACTCAGCATCACCAGCATAATAATCACCAGCCTGATCATCTGTCATCATCTGCACCTTTTCCCAATGGTTCATGCCAAAAGGTAGATGGCTTCTATGCTTGAATGATTCATGAGTCACTGTGTGACCTAACAAACAAACAAGAAATATTGTTCTGAAACTGATCAGGTACATTGACTGGATTGATAACGAATGTTCTTCAGGAAGCCTGATGAACTATTCTTCAAGGATACAAAAAAAAATCAAGAAAGTCTGACTATTTGGAAGCAAAATATGAAGCATTGAGGGGTTTAAGACTTTTGCAGAGTACTGTATGTACAGTATGTAGACATGCAAGAAGTAAATAGACACAGTTAAAAAAAAATCTACAATCTCATCAAGTAGGGTTTTGTACTTAATACTTTATAAATATGTTGTTGACTTTGCTTTAGCGACTTTAAGTACAACGACTCGTCTAGGGATCGAATGAGTGGTTTGGTGTCCACAGCTTTGTGAACAGCGCGAAGACGTCTTTCAGAAGGCTCAGGTCAACTAGCGTGTTTATTTAAGATTTCTAACTATTTGTCTCTGGGTCCACCGATCTAAAACAATAGAAACGATAGTGATAATAGTGGCAACAATTTTTTAATGAAATAACTTTATTATAAAACTATGGTTGTGTATTTTTTTGACTGTCTGTGTACTAGTTGAAGAGACTGTAAATGCATAAATATGACATCATATCAATTCCCTGTACCATCTTTCCTGCCTTGCGATTGGTTTACAAGAGAAACATGTTAAAGGTACATAATTGTCCTATAAAATACAAGGGCTATGTTCCAGTTCTAACAAATTTTACCATACTAATAATTTCCCATTAGAGAAATGTTATTGTTTATAGGCAACGGTATCAGGCACTATTAAAGAAATTCTGTAAACAAGATATACCCTAAAAAATAAAGAAATATAGTTTCTCTCTCATTCAAAATTCACTGAGGTGTCATGATGGATCAAGAGTCTATCCTGAAAAAGATGTGCATGAGGCTGAAATACACCGTAGCTGGGATGCCAGCCAATTACAGGTCAGTTGCATGTACACATTCACATCTAGGATTAATGTATCCTAGCCAGTCAATTTACGGGCATGTTTTTGTGAGATAAAGCCCCTAGGCATAAAAGGAACATGCACAGAAACTCAACACAGTCAGTAATCCCAGCTCTGGAGCAAACCAGAAACCCTGGCTCTGTAAGGCACAATGGTACCCAATGTGCCATGGTGTTCAGCAATAAACAATAGCATGATTAAAAAAAAATCAGTTAAACTTTAATTTACTTTTGTGTTTACAATTGTATCAATACTCATAGGGATACTGTGAAGTAGCATTCTGAGGAAATTGGCTGGTATGCTGTTTTTCGGTTTCTTGGAGAGCTTGCTACAGCTTTTTGTGTTGCACAAGTAAAATCCCAGACAACCTTGAGGATGTGCTGTGTTACTTAATATGGTCCGTTGCAAAACAAAACACAAAAAAATTACTGTACTTTTTTTTCTTTTCTACTGGCACACTAATATAGTAGGTATAGAATTAGAATTTAAGATGATTAATACTTTAAAAAAATGTAGGAGAACTAAAACTTTTGATGTGTTTATATTCTGGGAATCTAGATTCACCAGGAAGGTTTTTCTAATTATAACATTTTATAATGTGCTTAATGTGTTTGTTGTGAGCATTCTTTGACTATGCACTGGAGTCAGAAAGTCTGATTTCTTGTCTATTGCATTACAAACTCAATACAAGCACAGTACAAGTGTAAATGTACTTCAGAACGGCGTCTTTCATCCAGCCTCTTAAATCACCATCTCACTGTTCTGTATCCATTTCTCATTATCCATTTTCTCCAGTAGCCTGAGATCAATTCCAGCCTGCAAAGGCTACTTTATCTGCCCCCAATCCACTTCAGGCCTTCATGGACTCAAAGTGACTTCCTTCACTTGCTGCTTTTTGCAACCTTGCCATAGTCCCATTACTGCTCCTGATGACATGGCATTCCTGTGCTAGGTCTTGCTAGGCCCCTTACGACAGCACCACGGCTGCCCAGAGTCTCGGTGGACACGGGGCTATTTTGGGAGGTGGTTTGGTGCCGGACTCCCTGTCTCCTTAGCTCTAAACCTCTCTGCTGATAGATTATCTACAGGAGACTAAATGGGAGTTAGAGCAGTTATGAACCTGACGCCAGGCGAGTGCGGTTATCGTCCACTCAGAACACTGATAAGTGTCGGGAGCTGTGATGAGGTTCCCACCAATCGTCATGCAGAGGACGGCCATATTGCAGTATTTTTACTGAGTTTGTAGTTTTCAGCAGCATTATATTAACAAATGGCACTGGCGGTGACAAATTATTTCATTTTATTATGTAACACCTTTTTAAAAATCTTTTTTAGAAACATTCAGGTAAACTTTTGGATTCTTTATAAAAGTTAGCTAAATTAATCTCAGGAAGATGGTATGCATGAACTAAATATCAAAATCAATTACAGAGTTAAATTCATGCAACTCAAAGTCTTTTGTTAGACAGCAAAAGGAAAGTGTTTAAGATTCATGAATTATCTTTGGACAGAATTTTTATTCATGCATTTTTGATATATTCTTAGGCAAACTTTGCAGCTGAAAAATAATCTAGTGTATTTGACTATAAAACTTTTTTTTTTTTATAAATATTTTCAAAACAAAAAATATTGACTGTCCACATCAGTAAGTGCACATTTACTAACACAAATGGTATTGACGCAAGCTTACTTCCTGTAAATGAGACAAAAGTTAACCAGGTGTGACAGAATTAGAGAAGTCTCGAGTGCACATTGTGTCAAAAGTGTGAGTAGACTTTCTGTCAGGATGATCAAAAGCTATAGCCTAAGCATAAATCTACAGGAGTTAGCCCATGATTTACAGCCTGATGATTTCATCCATTAATAGCACATGGGTATGTCTGCCTTGCCTCCTCAAGTATTTTAAAGGGTGGGCCAAATTTCTATTAAACTTTAACTTTTTCTGTGGAAATAAGACATTCTCAGTATCAGAGGTGACAATCTGATTTTTTCTTTTCTGAAGAACTTTGGTTACCTTGATCAAGTCAGTGTATCATATATGGGGCGTGTTTTCATTTCTCTGGCTCCACATGGGAAGAATTAACCCTTTCCTGGAGTTTGCTGGTACTGTTTCACTAATAATTCCACTACTACTACAACTGACATTATTATTGTTAGTATAATAGTTTTTTTTATTAATGCTCTTGCATCTGATGCAAATACTTTCTGCAGTAATAAACATAAATGAGATAATTTTTTTTTGCGTCCAGGGAACATCATAAAAAGTGTACAGCATACAACATATTTAAATAATTTGCATTTGTCATTTTTTTGTTAGATACATTTATTTACCTACCATAATGTGACTGCATTCTGCTTGCATGTTATTATTTTCTTGATGCATCACCTGTGAATATGCATTTTAAGTAATGCATTTATTTATTTATTCAAATAAATTTGATGGACCCAGGCATATTTATCAAAGAATGTCTAAGCTTATATATATTCTGCATCTGTATGTCTGTGTGTGTATGGATACAGTGTATATATACATATGTTTACTGCAATTTTAGTTTTTTCCAGCGCTCCACTGAGTGGCCCCTTTAAGGGTGCAGAAACCCGACACCGCGCCTGCGCAGCACCCCGCGCGCCCCGCAGCCGCCACCGAGTCTAGACGAGCACATGACGAGGAACAGCCAATGACTCCGCCGCGCTCCTCCGAGAGGCCCCGAGACTGCGCGCGCGCGCAAGCGCGTGTGTGTGTGAGAGTGCGTGCGTGAGAGTGAGTGAGTGAGAAAGAGAGAGAGAGAGAGAGAGAGAGAGAGACCAAGAAACAATCGTAGGATCCCGTTCATCTCGAGCGCAAGGATTTAAAGGGCAAGTCTTCCTGGCGCAGACTTAATGGATGTTTTCGTTGCATGATTTTTTTTTTTTGCGGATCAGGATGGAGCTGTTCACCGTGAAAGGATTACTTTTCTAAAACTGATCTACTCTATAGGTGATCGAGGTCTGGCTGATCAGGAGTGTATGTATGTATGTGTGTGTGTGTGTGTGTGTGTTAATCCTGTCCTGGATGTGAATCTAAAGGCTGTGCAGGAATGCAGAAGACTCAAACAAGCCTATAAATCAACTTTCTGTTGATGTTCGTGTTTTGCAGCAGACTTAGCGCTGCATGCACGCAGCACCGTTTTCCCACCTTTCTTTCTTGCTTTCACTAATGCGCCGTGACAGCGCCGCTACTTTGTTGCAAAACTGCCGCGATCGCCGCCTCTGATGTTGTGCTCCGGCCAGGAGGAATGCGCGCGCGGCTGTGCGTCTAGGCTAGTGCACGGAGCCTTAATGTCGGACACCGAGCACGAGCATCGTCGGAATCGGGAACAGACGTAGGACATACACACACACACTCTCTCTCCTTCACGTAGACACACACACACACACACACACAAAAAGCGCGCATGAGAAGCGGTTAAGGTGTCGTATGTTCAGGACGAGACGCGGCGCTCTGGTTCGGCGACTCTGGAGAAGCCGTTTGATCGCGGACGGAGAGGAGGCCGATGGAGGCAGCAGGAGCGGCGACGATCCGGAGAACATCTCCCAAACTGAGCCTACCTCTTTGGGAAACTCCGCGGGATCGAGCGACACCCTGGCTCTGGTGGAAAGTCGAGGATCAGAGCTTGTTTTAGAGCAAGAAGGCATCCAGGTGGACATGTGCGTCCAGGAGGAGCGGCGTGGACCTCCTCCATCGGAGGAGAGCGACGGCGGGACGGTGACCTGCTGTTGGTTTAAAGACCTCCATCGAAGCAAAAGTGACCTTTCTGATCACTGGGAGATTAGAGAGCACAGTGCGAGAACTCGTAGAACGTTACTGGAGCAAGAACTTTCCAGGTGTGCCTATGCGCTCCTAAAAAAGTTGAAGGAGAAACATTTGGGCGTCTTGTTGGAGGCAGTGGAGTCTAAAGGCGCCGTGTTGGGTGGCTGTGTTGTAGCTCCTCAGGCCGAGCTGCACGTTGGAGGTCATGCTGTGTCTCCTCAATACCTGCTGTGTAGGTTTTTCCGCTGGCCTGACCTACAGCTCGCCTCCCAGCTGAAAGCGCTGTGCTGCTGTCAGAGCTTCGGGGCAGCTCCAGGCAGCGAGGCGCCATGCTGCAACCCCTATCATTACAGCCGCCTTTGTGGACCAGGTGAGGATGCTCGAAGCAAAGGATCCTACAGGGATCTACAGGGATGGAGTCAGCAAACATCTAAGGGTACTGAGGAGAAAAAGTGAAGGCTTCTGCCATCATCTCGGTGCAAGGAATTTTATAGTACATTGTCAGTTCACAAAATGTATTGGTATCAACCTAATGTTGCAAAGGGGGCTATACATGAAATAATGCTTTTTGTATGAGTCTTATGAAACTTCAGCTCCATTTCGGTTTTAAATTAAGACTGACAGAATTGCAGACAACCTGAAGTTTTCAAAGAAAACTTGGTGCAGGGCTATGTGAAATGTCCATCATGTCCATGTCTTATAAGATCTTGCACAATCCTGAGCATGCATGGTGGGAATTAGAGAGCTCGAAAGAGAGAGAGAGGAGCTGGCCTGTGACACTCTGGTTCAGGAAGTGGAACTCCCAATTCATTACCCTACAGGGACGCTTAGTTCTTTTACTCCTCATTCAAGCCTGTTATTCACAAAAACACAGTCAGTGCGCTGAGAGCAGCTCTCAGGGCTGTTGCCCAGGCAGGGTGTAGTAGTTCTCATGAGATCAGTTATTTTGGACTATAAAAGACAAGCCTAATTTTGTTCACTCACCAAATTTTCCTTCGCATTGAGTCATACTTTTACTCAATAATCAAGTGAAGATTAAAGCCGTTCCTGCAACAACGAAAGAATATGCATATTGCTTCTTTATATATACAGAGTCAGCCAAAGAAAATGTATACAGACTTTAGGAAAAGAAAAATAGTATGATGTATATTATATTAATATAATATTAATAATACTATCATATTATAACACTTTATAATGTATAGCAATACATTTTGTATTCAAATATTTATACAAGTGTTTTGTCTTGTACGAAAGTGTGTATACATTTTTTTTTTTGTCTGACTTGATTTACCTTTTGGGTAAAGACTGAATGCTAGAATGCTAATGTGGACTTATTCTGAATAGAAGTTTTAAGTAACTATATTGTTTCCTGCTTTAAACACTTTAATGAGAAAGCAGAAGTAAAATAAGAGAGTTCCACTGGCCAAGATGGAGTTGAGTTTGTTTGTGCTTCATTAACACAGATTGAAATGAAACAAAATCAGTAAAAAGGTAAAAAAAAAAAAAGAATGGGATGGAATATAAAATAGATATACTGTACATATACATGCATGCAATTATGTATCATGTACAGAATAAGCATTTGCAAATGTAAATGAAAGAAGAAGAATACAGTATATGGGATAGGTGGCTTATTCTATTTATTCTTTACTGTAAAGTTTTGCCATGCAAAATAGACACTTACACAGAGAATGCACTGTAATGCAGGTGTGTCTCTAATCTGAAAACAGTTCATGAAGTGATCTAGTGGTGACTTGATTGTAGTCACCCATTTGCAATAAATAACTGATTATTTTAAACAAGTGGTTTTTATTGCTGTCTTATAGAAATGGTCAAATCCACTAATTGTTAAAGCCGTTTTAAGGAACTGTTCAGAAAGGGAAAAAAAAACAGCAGGTGACAATCCTGACTCTGTGCTTGCAGGTGTGTTTTAGTTCAGCCCAGGATGCTTCACGCCTTGTGCAGTCTTACTGTTTATCATACCAATCATAATGTGTGTGTGTATAATATATTTATATAGTTTTTGGATGTTGATTATACAGCTCTAAAGTTCTAATGTAAATTCTTTACCTTTTAGATTCACCTCCTCCACCATACTCACAGCTCTCTCTTAAACTAGGACAGGAGTCTCTGGGTAAGTCATTTGTTCGTCATCACTACTTTATTGCTGTGTTATAAAGAGGGAAGTAGTTTTTAAGCCATTTGCAAAAAAAAAAAAAAGACCTAAGAGCTAATATGAAAGAACATTAAAAAGCTTGGCAGAAGTTTCCTTTAAACAGTTTTCCATTTAGCCTCAGACAGAAATCATGTGATTTTTTTTGTTGTTGTTGTTTTTTACTATATTTTCTAGTCTTTTATAGTCTTAAATTATTTTTTATAGTTCCTACACATCCGGTGTTGCCTTATACTGAGATTGAGGCGACAGGGTCACCCAGCAACACATCCGGGGGTCACTCGGGTGAGTACTCTGATTTTCAGTGAAGTAGCATTCAGCTGGGGCTGTGATGAGACGTTGGCTGATGATGTATTCATGCTCAGATGGCTCTCTATTTTATGTGTAGGGTTCATGTTAATAATCTCTATCCACCATATCTGGAGCATATGAGAGATTATCCTGGATGATAATTTCCACTTGTTTACCTGAACTGAAATCTAATTAATCATATCTCACTCATAAGAGAAGTTTAAAGTTAGTTCCATCCATTAAGGTTTAAAATAGGTTTCAGGCTACAGCTTTTAAATTCTGATTATGATATTTTTCCATGAGAAAGACAGAAAGCTATTTTTACGTCGTACACTAACACTGAAGCCAAACAGTAACTAGTGATTTTGTTTATTTACTCCATATTTACACTTTTTCACAGATTTTCTGTGGAGAATCTTGACATAAAAGTCGACATAAAAGTTTTGTTAACATTTGAATCATTTAACATTTATTCTGAAACCTTTACATCATAACGACTTTTAGAGTAAACATATTTTCTGTTTGATTTTTTATTTTTTTTTGGTACCAGGAAACATTTTTTTAAATCTGTTGTAATTACACACTACAGATAGGGATTACATTGCGAAACTCTGGCATGCATTCAAAACTCACATTGATGAGGAAAGCATAATTCTTGCTACTTTAAATGCTTCCTAGGTGTGAACATATTATGTATGATTAGTAGCAATGGGTAGATTAATCAGCTAAAAATATTCGTCCTGTCGCCTCTGTAGTGGTTTTGCTGGGAAGCTCCCCCCCTAGAGGAAGCAGAGGGAATTAAAATAAACGTGAGCTGAGGTCCAAGGTTCGATTACATTACCGTATCCTTTTTTTTTTTTTTTTTTTTTAATGACTGCACATAATTTACCTCTGAATGGTTTTGTCACTTTTGGACTGTGTGTCTATTTGCTTTCCCGTTCAAAAGCTTTAACAGCTAAATATTTTCCTGGTTGCTAAACTCTTTAAGACTTCTTTATAGCAGTGAATAGATTCCTCAACATCATTTGCACACTTCCACGGCGTCCAGACTTGAGGCACAACTCCTTGTAAATTAGATTATGACCAACAATGGGCAGTTTTGTGAGCGCGGGCCTCGCTGCTTCCAGCAGCAGTGGGAAGTCTCAGAGCACCGCATAATTACCGCGCCTTTTGTGGTCTGAAGACAAGGAACGAGATCCTCTTTTGGCGTGTCACACATGGCTCTTGCTCCATTATTTGCATGTTGTTGTTTCCTGCTGAGTTTTGCAACGCAGGCTCCGGCGCAGCCAGCCAGTCGCATTTTAAAATAAGGTTTAAATTACAGGGCTCGCTGTGGCTTTTCCTCTTCCTGACTGAGCGCAGGCCAACACGCAATTTAACTAATGAAATCCTGCCAGTCTGAGCAGAGATTCTTTACAGATGTCGACAAGGGACGACTCTATCAGTTGTTGGAAAAGTGGAGGAGACGGATCAGGGTGTGTTTCTGTTCAGTTGAGGGGGTGCAGTGTTGCTTTCCTGTGTATGTGTGTGTGCTGAGAGAGAGAGAGAGAGAGAGAGAGGGAGAAAGACTGAGCTTTTTTTCTTTCTTTCTCTGAGTTGACTGTTGTGACACTGTCAAGCGTCTGCCTTCTATCATCCTGACATAGCTTGTTTTCTTCATTTGGGTGCCGGATCGATATCCAGCCTATTTACGCACTTCTATCGCAAATCACCTTGAAAAATAAAGCCGTCCCAGTGCATGATCCCATGCAGGTATTCCAGAGGCGTCTAACGTATTAGGATTTTTCTATTCAAATAAAAAGAAAATCAGTGCTAAATTTATTTCAGGAAGGGACAACCAGCTGAGAAATAACTTCTACTGCTTGCAAAATCCATTTGGACTGTCTGCTGACATTGTCCAGTGGTTTAAAATGCAGGGTTGAGAGAGTCACAGAGGGCATGTGGTAGTTTTAACTTTTCCGAGCACAATCATACCTTTTAAAAAAAAAAAATTAAAAAGGAGTTACAAAAGGAACACTGTCTTACTTCTGAAACAGTATGAACTTTGTTTTTTGGTCCAGAATAGCAAAAATAGCTCTCATTGCATTGTCAAGCCAGCAGTTGTGTTGCAAGCATTTTTGGTTTTGGCTTTTGCATGTCTCTCCCTTCTCAGAAATCTCTCTCTCCCGCTCCCTATCTATCCCTACATGCTGGAAGAGTCTAATCTGCGCAGGGAGATCTCATTTTTGGCTCAGCAGGACGCACAGCACCGCTTCACTCCCCTCCTCCTCTCACTTGGCGGTGTTGGTTTAGGCTTAGCTCTGCTCAGACCTCTCCTGATGGGCGTACATGCCTCACCACCCATGAGCATCTTGAATAGTAATACATACTCTGTGAACCATTTTGGGGAAAAACATGGAGGGAGAAAAAAATGGAGTAACATTAGAAGCAGTATTTTATTACATAGACATGTACAGTCTATTTCATGTGGTTGATATTTTTAAGGTTTTTAATGCAGATGAAGCTTTCATTCAGTGTCAGGAGTATAGACTTGGTTTATCAAATCCAAAAGTTAGTTTTTTTAGAAGATGATGTTTTATCATGTTAACTGCTTAAAACATGTCTTATCTTAACATGGCATTTATGCGTTTTCTTGGTTAAATCTGAACGAAAAAATTATGAATTTGAGGGCTTGATTTTTCCACACTGCTTTGCCTTTTTCTGTCTCCCCCTAACTCACTCACTCACTCACTCACATGCATATATTAATTACTGTCCATATTTACACCTAGGGCCAATACGATTTCCTCCTCATATTACACTTGGAGTCATAAAGAATCATCAATAGTGGAGTCAATGCTCCTTCCTGCACTTTCCTTAAACCAGTCTTGTTTCATTAGCAGCGCTTCCCCGGCTGCTTCAGGGAGAGGAGTGTGAGCAGAATGGCGCCACAGGCTCAGGCCCTTTAGATCCTCCCCCTCAATGGAGCCTGTGAAGCAAAATAATGCCATCAGTCTGTGTGCCAGTTAATCAGAGCTGATAGGCTGGCGGCTGGGGGGTCAGGAGGTCGCGAGTTGTCAGGGAGCTGAATGGAGGCCCTCAGAGGGGGAGAAGGGCCCCTGAGTGGCCCGCTGGAATGTGTGTGTGCGTATGTGTTGGAGGTAGAGATGACAGATTTGGGCCTTTTAGTGGGAACCGGTGCCTCTTCAGTTCTAAATTCCTCTCAAAGGGAACTGTAAATCTGTAAGGAGATGAGGTAGCACTTCCGCTCAGCATAACAGCAAAAAAAAAAAAAAAAAGTGGAAAAGAAATGAAAGTGACTAGAACGTTTGATGTAATGCTTCAGAGCAGCGTCATGTTTCAGAAGCCTGCAAACTAGCGCCTGCGGTTTTTATGCAGTAAAAATCTATGGCATGAATGTAGTCACTGTTGCAACTTACATATGCAAATAATTACCGCCCTGACAATATCGTGCATGCATGCGCCGTTTTGACAGCCGTCGTTATTTGCTTTAGACTTCTGAATTAGAAAAATAAACACAGCATCATGATTCTGCCATTTGCAAAAAAACTGTACCTGCAAAATGGTACAAAGATGCTATCGCTTGTAAGATTGTTCTTGTTATGGCGGCACGGTGGTGTAGTGGTTAGCACTGTCGCCTTGCACCTCCAGGGTCCGGGTTCCATTCCCGGCCAGGCTCGATTCCCATCTCCGTGTGCATGGAGTTTGCATGTTCTCCCCGTGCTTGGTGCGTTTCCTCCGGGTACTCAGGTTTCCTCCCACAGTCCAAAGATATGCAGGTTAGTCTAAATGGCGTTCCCAAATTGCCCGTAGTGTGTGAGTGTGTGTATGCTGTGTGCCCTGCGATGGATTGGCACCCTGTCCAGGGTGTACCCTGCCTCGTGCCCTAAGTCTCCTGGGATAGGCTCCAGGCCCCCCGCGACCCTGAATACAGGATAAAGCGGTATAGAAGATGAGTGAGTGGGTGATTTTGTATTATCACTAGTGATAAGTGAGTGAGTGATCAGTGGTATCACTGTTAATTACGTTCAGGTTGATCCACGGTTTTGGACTGGGTGTATCAGGAATTCTTTTTACATAAGGACTATAATGAGCAAGCTGTTATGTAATAATACACACTTTTTATTGCTACCTGCATAAAATAGTCAAATAAAGCTCCAAGAGCTACAAGAAAATCTTGGGCTCTTGAATAGAAATCTTCATCAGTGTTAAAAAGAAATCCTGACTATGAAGCATTAAAATCAAATTCTTAATATGGTTTTAATGTTTATTTACATTGTGTTGCAAGCTTACTAATATAATATCCTCATTAAAGCTAGTTACCTAACTGGTACATATTAATAGTTATTTTTTTTCCCTAGTGTCTAGTGAATGTTTTTTAATTTTTTTTTCGTGGTTGAACTCTGTACTCCGTTCGGACACATTTCACAATGCGACTACTTGCTACAACTATTAGAAATATGTGGATGGATTTTATATTTTTTCTGCCGTACTCACTATCACAAGGACAATATGGCATTTCCGCATGGTATAATATGCAATATACTGATTCCACTCATGCTCATTTTTACATCTCTGTGTTTTTTTTATTTTTTATTGCAGATACCAGCACGTCTCCCTCATCACTTGGACGGACTCACTGGTGTAATGTGGCGTACTGGGAGCACCGGATGCGTGTGGGCCGCTTGTATCCGGTGTACGACTCCTCCCTCAGCATCTTCTATGACCTACCTCAGGGCACAGGCCTGTGCCTGGGCCTGCTGCCCAACACGGGCCGCGCCAGCTCATCAGTTCAGCGTGCACGTGCCAAGATCGGCCACGGTATCCTGCTGAGCCGAGAGGCTGATGGCGTGTGGGCCTACAACCGCAGCCAGCACCCAATCTTCATCAACTCACCCACCCTGGAGCTCCCCCACTGCCGCAGCCCCACCGTCACAAGGGTGATGCCAGGCTACTCGGTTAAGATTTTTGACTATGAGAAGTCATGCCAAATCGGGCACCTGTCGCACTCGGAAGGGCCGTACGATCCAAACAGTGTAAGGATCAGCTTTGCTAAGGGCTGGGGGCCATGCTACTCGAGACAGTTCGTCACATCATGTCCTTGCTGGCTGGAGATTCTGCTCAACACCCACAGATAGCACACACACACACACACACACACACACATTCTGTGCCCATTTACTTAATCATGCTCTCTCTCTCTGTCTCTCTCTCTCTCTCATACACACACATGCGGACAAAACAAATTACATTCACAATCCCAAAATGTAATCTATCTAGATTTAATATAAAGTTTTATATATACATATTATATAAAGGACATTATACTTGTAAATAACGAGTCCTTTTTACAGTGTAATTATTTATGTATGGTGCAATGTGTATATGAACATGAGGAAAAAAAACAAGATGATCAGGTGATGCACTTTGGATTCTGTGTGCACACATGGAGTCTTTGCCATTTTTACTGATGGATGTGTACAGAAACCCTGGTTTTGGTGTATAGTTTTCATATACGATCAATATCCAGAAAAGAGAAAAAAAAAAAACTAAGTACCATGGACACATTGATAATAAAGTATTCCTCGGATACTTCCAGTGTCGGCTGTCCTTATTCATAATTTTAGATTTGTCCTATGTGCATTCATATGCACCGTGTTTAACTCTAATCCACCTTGTATTAAGCTGCAGGTCTAGTACAAGGGCTCGAACCCGGGGTCGGGGGGAAGGCAACGTTTTCTTTTAAAGCCTCTGTTTGTTCTGGAAGGCGACTGCTCTGGCTTATTCAGCAGCCAGGCCGGCCCCACCTCATCCCTTTTAAAACAAGACTCTCAGAAAGCCACATGCACATTATACGTATGCAGCATGATGCCCTGGCCTCCCAGGCCCCAGACGCATTCTTCAGATCCATGAAAGCAATATTATGACTGTGGAGACAGACGAGGAAAATTAGCACGTTCACACGGTTTGTGTCTGCGCCTCACACTGAAAAAAGGCCTTGTGGATGGCAGGGATGGTGGTGTTTTCCTGCTGTTTCCTCTAATACTCGCTTTGCCGTTTACAGAGGAAAAGTTTGTCCGTTTCAATTTCAACCCCATTTGGCTCTTTCCCACGAATATATAAGCTCAGTAGGTAACGGTAGCCCTTGAAAAAAACAATAGTGCACTCAAAGGTACCGTAGGCTCCATACGCTAATCTGGATGAAAGAAAATGCTGATTTTCTGCGCAGAATATAACCAGCCTGGTCAAAGAGAAATTTGCACATTTGCTTTTTTATACTAGGTTTGATTATGGTGTGTAACATGGTGGCCAGTTAAATGTTGAAAATGATAGTTACCGAGCCTATATCTGACCAATTAAGCAACCGCAGATCATACCACTGCCTCCAGAATCTTGTACAGTGGGCACTGCATGATGGGTGCATCGCTTCGTGTGCTCCCCTTCTCACCCTGATGCACCCATCGCTCTGGAATAGGGTCAGTCTAAACTCATCAGACCACAAGACCTTTTTTTTTATTGCTCCAAAGTCCAATCTTTATGCTCCCTAGCAAACTGAAGCTTGGTTTTGTTATGGGCACACAGCTATTTAGTCCCAATCCTGTAATTTCCTGTCGCATTGTGCATGTGGAAACACTCTTAGTTTCACTGTTAAACATTGCTATAATTTTTGCTGTTGATTTAAAAAAAAAATTTATGCAACTTCCCAAAGTGTTTAAGTGATCTCCGGTTGTAATCTTTTATTTAACAATCCCTGCAGGTTTTAATAAATTCTCCTAGAATAGGCGAGTTAGGATATAGCGCTATAGAGAATGAGTGAGTGAATGATCTCTTGTATAATCTCCCAAATTTCATCACCTATCATTTTCCAGAGAACATCATAGGCCAATTTTGTACAGTATGTTGTGTAATTGTATTAGACAATCCGTGATGAGACAGCAATACAGTACGAAACTCTTAAAATTCTAAGCGATAAATAATGCTTGATCAAATTTTGTCTAGAACAGAACACTTCCATCAATTTATCTAGGGATTAAAATCTCTATAGGGAAAAAAATGATGAAAGCTTTTCAGCATTAAACTTTAGTTTATACATGTTTAAGCTTTCTCTTTAGAGAAACTCATATATGGCCCAGAAGTCAAACGTGTCCCGCAAAGGAAACTACTGAATGAGATAACAGAGCTATAAGTAATAAGGGAAGTCACTGAATTGGAATTCAGTAAGTCAGTAATTGCCGTGAAATTGTGTATTACACCAGCGGCCACTGTTGAGACCTCAACCATCAATCCTGAGTTCAGAATACAGCCAGATATTCTGCAAGTTGCCTACTGTCATGTACTGCCTTAATTCCAGTTCTGGGAACTTGCCTGTTGAAATGTCTTAGATCTTAATGTATCTTTCTGGTTCTGTCACATTATCCAGATAAATCCTTCACCAGCCTATATAACCGTTTGGCCAATAGCATTTTAAACCCATGTGTATCTAAGTATGTCATCCTCCCTGGAGTATGATATATAGATTTCTGCATGGTAAACGTCCTCTGTGTATTCTTGCATTTGGTGTTTATTCTTAATCCAGGCTCTGTTTTGTTTCTTTAAGCACTATGTCTGTCAGCCGCTGTGGTAATTATAGAGAGACAGAGAGACTGGGCTGGGACAGCCCACTCTTTCAACAGCTCTCAACCACAGCACTCCTTATGCTCTGCTCTTGAAAGTCAGCCAAGAACATTTCTCTTCCTCCATGCTATTCTCTCAGCTCAACCCTCCTCTCTCGCTCTTTATCTCTCACTCCTTTGGACATCCCAAAATCATTTGGTTTTAAGTCCACCCCCATCCTCGGAAAAACTCTTCTGTAAATGTCTCAGCCGAAGCCTCAGAAGGCTATTTTTGCTTTCCATTCTATGATTTTGAGTGCTAGCAGTTGTGTATACGATTTTTGGGGGTTGGAAAAAAAAATAAATATAAATTTGCGAAGACTCAATGGTATCCTCTCTGCACACAGTGTTGCTTTGTGCCTGCTGTCATACAGCTGCAGTGAGGAGATCAATTTGGTGTCTATTGGACGCAGTGAAACTCTCCTGCTCTGTTTCGTCATTGATCAACTCCGGATAACGCAGATAGCTGAGAAAAGTCACTTGAAACACTCTTAGAAATGGTCACCTTGGTTTAATAGGGACCCTCCTTACTATATATATATATAAAACAGCCTAATTTTTTTTATATCTGTATAAAACTGCACAAGTTGCACCTGAGTCTTTATTTTAATCAAAGGGTTGTCACACCAATTATTAACTTTGATTTATTAATTGCTGCTTATTGCTTTTCATAGTATTTTTTGAATGTGGAAATACTGTATATATACCGTTGTAGAGTAATGGTTATCACTGTGGTCTCATACATCCAGGATCAAGGGCCTGAGTTCCGACTGTGTGTGTGTGTGTGTGTGGAGTTTGCATGTTCTTCCTTTATATCCAAAGTGTAGGCTCTTGGGTTTTTTTCACTCAAAACCTAGGAGCCCACATTAGTTTTTTTGTCCCATCTGAAACTGTTCTGTTGTATAATATGCTTTCTTAATATATGCATCCATTCATCTTCTATAACACTTATCGTGTGTGCAGGTCATGGGGGCCTGAAGCCTATTTCAGAAGACTTGGTGCACAAAGTGCAGTACACCCTGGACAGAGTGCCAAGCCATCGCAGAACAGTAATCTTATTTAATAATCTAATAATGCAGACATGATATTTTGTTCTAAAGACAATATAGTGCCTAAGGTTTTATGTATGTATGTAAGTATGTTTGTATGCCTGGGACCGGAACATTGGCAGCAGATCCTTTAGGTATTGTGTTGTGGGAAGGGAAGGGAAGGGGGGGACGGGTGCTGTGGATTGGACTTGTTTTTTGGTGCCCATGGGTGCTCGATTGGATTGGGAGCTGGGGAGTTTGCAGGATTGAACTGGTGCACTGTGTATTCTGGTGTCTTTTTATTTTGGCCAGCAATTCTTTGGCATTTTGTGATGTATTTGCTTTTCTGAACAAACAGCACCAAACAGCAAGGGGTAATGAATACTTTTGCGAGGCACTATAAATATTTATAAACCTTCAGAAATAAATCTCATTATATAATGAGATGTATTTCTGGAGGTTTATCAGCTAATTGTATTATTTGATTTCCAAGTTCCACCTAATCAGTTACACAAATATTCAAATATTTTAAATAATTCAAATATAACTACTACAAAACCCAGAGTCAGCCTACTGACTTTTAGTACTAATTTCTACTAACATTTAAATCATTCAGCACAAATAATACTTAAGTCTTGTAAGGCTCAAAGCTAAATGATTTCAATAATTAATATCACGAGTAGTTTATGATGAGCTTAAAAGCATTATGTCTTTAACCTGTCTTTAATAAAAATCTTAAATATGTGCTGATTTTGAATGTCAGTATGAGACCTAAGAAAAATATCTTTTGTTATGAAAGGGAAATTTGAATATAAATAAGAATTGATGCACAGAAATTATTTCAGTTGCTGTAACACTGGAGTATTCCTTTGCAGTAGTCTTTAGATATAGTAGGAAACAAATGAAGCATCTTCTGTATATACAACACATAGAGGTATGCTGAGGTCCATGTTGTATTAGAAAACATTTGCATGCTTCTCTATATCACACATAATGTAATTAATTAAGATATTTAAAGAATGGAGCTGACATAAGGTGAGTGCATCCTCTTTCCCTCTCACAATGCAGTAGGATCAGGATCGGATGTTCCTGTGTCTTCAGGAGGGCAGTCGGTCGGCAGACGGACTGGCTCCACATTACACTGAGCATCCTCATGTAGCCAGACATTTTCCCATTTGCTTTACTTTCACTGGACTGAACCGAACAAGCTTGTTGAGTCCAAACACTATCATGCACACATACAAACACACTATATATCTATATCTAAATGTGCACTTTAGTTGCTTTGTGCCTGCATTAAGAATATTTGCATGACCAGGTGTATTGCATAAGATTCTAGGTTTGATGATCAAAGCCTGTATTGGCAGAGTCCTTTTCTCACTTATACCCTCACTCGCTTGTTCATTCACTCTCATATTTGTACACATGCAGTTTAACGAGAAAAATATTGTCCACAAGGTGGAGCTCTGTGTGCACAATAATAGTAGTAGTAATAATAATAATAATAATAATAATAGTAATAATAATAATAATAATAATAATAATAATAATATTATCTTTGGGAAATCCTTAAACGCTTTTTGCAGAAATGTTAATTAAATGTGAATGGGTTTGAGTGTTTATGTATAAAAATATCTCTGGGAGAAAATTAAATACTTGTTTTTTAAAAATTATATTTGTATGAAAAAAATAAAACCTTGACAGAAAAGTGATCTGATGAATGCATGCAAGCTTGTGCTGATATTTTACTAAAATGGCCTTTACTAATACAGGGCGTACAGTATCTGATGCTGCTGCAGTGCAAATAGACTTTTGGTTAGTCAGGGCGACTGAACAATCACAGCATTTATCTGGATAACTATTTATGGTCATGCTTAAAATTTTTTTTACATGACAACAACAACAACCAGGGGTGATTTCTTCCTTTATTGCATGGTTTTTCCATCCTATAATTATACATTCTTGCACTTTCTAACTCACCTGTTTGGAAAACATTACTTTTTGTCTTCACTTTTAATTCTGCATTCATAATCAGAGTTTAATTTTCTAAATGTAAAATCTTTATTTTTCAAAAGCTCATATGTAATGAACAAAATGAAATGATTTAGGAAGACTCAAGAAATCGTGTCTGTTTCATTTCATCTGAGACAGTGCCACGTCATGCACATTGTCTTGCATCTATTTTTACCCTAAACTGCCTATTTCACACAGTTAAAAGTACATTACAAGAAAGAATGAATTAAATGGTATGGTATGATATGTAATGGTATCTTCTGCAGTGGCTCTCGTTACCTCTCACCCATTCACTTGTGTTATTACAGCAATGTTTCTGTCTTCGACAGATTATGCCTTTTGCTTTAAACTCCTTTGACCACTTTTCTTATGTATTTTACACCCCCATTTATTTCATATAATGATGCTTGCTGGCATTTTCGAAGAAAGCCATAATTTTTTGGGCCCACGGTTTCATCCAAAAGTCACAGAGCCCACAACCTCCAAGCTTAATCATTTACAGTGTATGCTGCCATCTAGTGACAATTTGATGAGCAGTTTACGTATCTGGTAATGACCTTCGTCTAGTCTAAGGAGCCAGGACAATATCTGGCATCAGCGTCTGGCTTCCAGCCACATAACTAGTCAATATTTCCCTGAAAGAAACATGAGATCTGAATGCTCACTGGAGCTAAGCCACCTCATATGTTTTCTTTTGCCTTTTCTGCGCCCAGTCATGAAGATTTGGACTAAAGCCTAAATAGTTGAGGGATACACTGGTGATTTATATCCGTGCAGAAGGCCTATTGTTTAATCTGCTGAATTACACGAGCAGACACCACAAACCTTTGCACCAAACCCTTACGCTTTCTAATCATGATGAATATACAGACGCTTTGTGTCCTTGTGAAACATATATTCTTTACTATAAAAGGATATTTTTAAACCATTTATGGGTACAAACTAACAAATCCATGCAAATGCACAGAAATTCAATATAGTACCAAATAATTCCAGGATTTCTACCTATTACAGAAAGTTCAAGTTAATGTCAGTGGTAGATTAAAATGACCTAAGGTCAAGTAGACACTTATGAGCTTGGTCCCACAAACTGTATATAATTTTTTTCTTCCTTCTTTAAGCAGCATGGACTCACACCTCCAGGGCCGAGGGTTCGAGTCCTGCCTTTTGGATCTGTGCGTGTGGAGTTTGCATGCTTTCCCCATGCTACTTGGGTTTCCTCCTGGTACTCCAGTTTCCTCACACAGTCCAAAGACATTAGGCTAACTGGCATTTCTAAATTGTCCATTGTTGCGCCCTGCGATGGATTGGCACCCGATCCAGTGTGTACTCCACCTAGTGCCCAGAATCTCTTGAAATAGGCGCCAGACTTCCCGTGAGTTTGTACAGGATAAGTGTTATAGAGAATGAGTGAGAGATACACTGCCAAAGTTTTGACTTAATGATTCTTGGTGAGTTTAAAGCTTGTTTATTGTAACTGTAATGCTGTAACTGTAATTTCCTATATATGTTAACGAGTGTGTGAATATCTGTGTGCGATGTCCATTCCCAAAAACCATAACTTCCATATGCCTCTGATTATCCTCGGATAGCTGCTTTCGCTGGGGTGGAACCTATTTTCAGGCAGTGTAATTATAAGAAATCCCTAAAACAAATGGTGAGAATTTATTGCTTTGCTTTTCACATTGCTATGTGAAGCACAGTTTGTCAGTTTTGGAAATGCATAATACAGTACTTGTGTTGATCATGAAAAGATCTTCTTTTTATTTTACATCATGTTGATATTATTTCCTTTTCACTGTATTCATAGAAATATATCAATATGAATAAAAGATGTCATTCCATTACTACAAGTAATACACAGAACTTCATGTTTATTATATAAAACGTAGTGTACATTTTATGTTATTTTATTTTGAGTTAGCTATCTTATAATTATAGTCAAATATCATGTAATTTAGTAACATATAATTTACTTAAAATCATCACCCTTCCACTTTGAGCAGGGGATGGAGGGTAAATGGGTAAATGACATGCCATGCTTGTTCTTGTACTTGTTATGCTCTGTTATTTACTTTAACAATGCTGTGTGTGTGTGTGTGTGTGTGTGTGTGTGTGTGTGTGTGTGTGTGTGTGTGTGTGTGTGTGTGTGTGTGT
>JAQMYJ010000023.1:8491474-8503770 GCA_030014305.1 Clarias laeviceps | reverse complement strand
TGTCTTATGTATGAAATAGAGTGTAGTATGCAGGACCATGTGTGTTGCATAAAGGAGTAAGTGTGTTGCATAATTGCAACTAGAGTGCAAAGCAGCGCTTTTGTTTAAGGTATGGGTACATGTGTACTTTAGTCTAAGCATGGGTTTATAGTGTTCAAGCAACGGGCAAAAACTGTAATATTTCTTGATATTGAATCCCTTTTTCATGATATTTAAATATGTTGAGCTGCAGTGTACATGATGAGCAACACTTTTTAAGGACCTTGAACACTGTTATCAGTCATGTTTTGGCTTAAAATGTTTTTGTTCTGAAAATTGTGTATTGTTTCCAATATAGAGGGCAAACTTGGACTGATTGTGTATGCTCTAACTGTTTATATGTGTGATCAAAATTCAGTATATTCAGAGATTGATACTATAATTTGCATGTGGTGTCATCCTCTCTAAGCATTCTCACTCCAAAAGACAGACCTGCTAAACGATATAAGATCGAGAGATATGATAGCAAACTGCCATTAGGATTTACAGAATCCATCGAACATCCTCACTGTTTATAACTCACCTCGATTGCAGTCTCATACAGTATGTCCATGTTTTGTTTTGTTTTGTAAGTTTGCCCCTGATCACTACTCACCTATCTTTATTCTTATTGTTACAGCACAAATATTTACAGTATATACTCTATTATGGCATAATGCATTTCACATTTACCTTTTATCTAATTATACATCTCAGGGTTAAGGGCCTTGCTTAAGGACCCTACAGTGGTAACTTGGTGGTGGTGGAATTCGAACGTGGGACTTTCCGATCAGTAGCTCAACACCTTAACAACTGAGCTAGTCCTGCTCTTTGAGCTGCCCCTGCCACTGAGCTAGACCTGCCCTCAAATGCTACTAATCATGCATTCTAGCATTTAATTTATAAGAACATTATAAACGCATTACTGTTTAAATTGCTTTGCACATTTCTTCATGTTTCTTATTTTGTATTTTTCTGTACAAACCATTGCTACAATGTAAAACAGGTTTTCTATTTAAATCTTACTTGCAAAAAGCAGGAGCTCAGTTCACGCCTTTTCAGGCCACAGATCCTCTACAAGTTTGAACACATGCAAAAATCGTGCAAAAAGCAAGGAATAACTAATGTTTGTTAAGCTACACTCATAGAAAAGGTGTGTTTCAATGTGTCAAGCAGTTTCTACAATGCTCTTTAGCCTGAGACTGCTTGACACCGGTCACCACATTCTCTTACTACACCTACAAGTTGCCATCAGCAAGGGAAAAGTTTAATCCTTGCTATGAAGCATCTGAGGCTAATCAGTCTCTTCACTTGCTGTGTCAACACAGCACTCAGTGAAACAGCTCAGGACTCAATCAATCACTGCTATCCGTCATCACTCAAATGAGGATGGGTTCCCTGTTGAGTCGTGGGCCTCCAAAGGTTTCTTTCTATTGCCAGCTCAGGGAGTTTTACCTTGCCATCATTGCACTTGACTTACTCATCAGGAACAATCTGATCATTTTGAATCATACATATTTCATGTTTCATACTAACATACTACACATTTCCCAACTTTCTTTTGATTCTGTAAAGCTACTTGGAGACAATGACCATTGTTAAAAGCCCTATATAAATAAAATTTAATTGTGTTGAAATAAATCCATAATTAAAAGCACAGTAAACAACACACCTCACACTAGGAAGAAAAGTGATACATGTAACAGTAAAAGCAAACAAAGCATATGTTGGACAATACTCGCCTAATGTGATTTTTTTATAAAGTATGTTAGATTATGTTAGATTATGTTACATTATTTATGTTATAAAGACAAATTATACTTATAATATAGCATAAATTCCTTTTAGTTGTTAATTTGTAAGACAAATACTGTATGAGAGTTCATTTTACTAATACAGATACATTTTTCTTTACCATTCAAATTTTCATACAGTAGCTGTTTCCTTTCCTTTTCGATACAGATATTTCTTTGAAACATTTCTTCTACCTAGTTAAAAAAAGTTTCTTGCTCCATCTAGAATATTCCAGATCAGGTGTGACATCATGTAAAAGATGTGCAAATGCAAGATTTACACTTTTGTCAACACATGAGCTAAACTTTTAGAAAAACAGTTCTTAGCTAACTTTACAATAGACCTTAAGGATCCTAGATGCGAAGAAAATTAATATGTGATTGCAGCCTGAATTTAGAGCTGCTGTTAGTTAATGTAGGAAATTTGTGTTATGGGTTTATATATTTATTAATTTTATAATAAAATTCAATCATGTACTGGCCTTAGATATAAGGACCATGATGTGTACATATTCATATCGAGTGGACTTGGATGGGGCTTACTTGTGTATATACTGATCTCAAGTTAAATGTTGAAAGAAAATGTTTGTGATTGGTAAAATGTGCAAATAGTTTGTGTTTGTAATTGGGTAGTAAAAAAAGGAATTCATACTTAGAAATGTTTAAATTGTGAATATTACTGATTCTCTCAATTCTGTGTGTGTGTGTGTGTGTGTGTGTGTGTGTGTGTGTGTGTGTGTGTGTGTGTGTGTGTGTGTGTGTGTGTAATTACAGATAATATAGTCTGTTTCTGAGCCTCCCCCACCTTTCCAGATCACTGGTGCTTATGCCTCCACCCAGTACTGCTCTGCAAAAACTGGGCCCAAACTCATCATGACACACAGCTAACAAGTACTAAACCTCAGCTCAGGTCTCAAGAGTTGATATTGATGTCACATGTAGCAACTAGATATGTTTAGCTGGCACTGAAGTGTGTGTTGTGTCTAGGAGGTCAAATGAAATGTGAAATGAGCCCTTTTGGTTAAAATGTGTTTTTTCCAGGCATAGCAACATTTTGATTGGATTATTCTCCTGCAATAACACACCTGATTAGGGTAATAAGATAAATGAATAATAATAATAATAATAATAATAATAATAAATAGAGAGATATGGAGCTTTATGGTCTAAGATGGCTTCTTTGCTTGATATATTTTATTATACTGTATATTATTTATTATTTCAAAGCATCAGTGAGTTCATATTTCCGTTCCTCATCCTGTACCTTTCTGATTTCTCTTACTATAGAGTCTAATTGATTTTATTTTTGCACATTTATTATTTTGGGCAATTATTTGTTTGGGTAAATTAAATACCAAGATGAGTTTTATAATTTTAATTTAAAACATTAAAAAAATAAAGAACGATAATGTTTTACAGTACAGTATTGCTAATTTTCTCTCTGCTTCCACTGTAGAATTATCACCACAAGGGGGCCATACACAACATCAACCTCTTTTCCTCTCATAGGTGTACTGTACCTCTGTTCCATCTCTTTGCTTGTATCATAAAAATGCCACCAGGGAGAATGAGCATGTAATCTACAAGCTGTCAATAAGTAACAAATTTCTTGGACGGCGCAATGGCTCGGCATAGTGGCACTGACCGTGTATGGCTTGGCGTTTCTGTGAGCTTTGAGTCAGCAGGTCAGATGGTAATCCCTGTCTTTCCATTTGCTATAATTCCATCATACTCAGTAAACTCGTCAGTCTGACCTGGGTGCTAAAACTAGCATGTATCATGCTGGAGGAGAATAGAACAGTCAGTTCAGCAGGTTGTGTCCAGGCTTGTGTACATATTAACATCTGAATCATCCCGCCGGAGTAGGGCAACCCACACTGCTATTAGAGTTGAACTATACCAGGAACCATGCTCAGTGTGCCCTCAGTGACCTCAAACTAAGCCCTTTTTTTATTTAACCTGAATGAATAACAGTAGCAGTACAAACAATGAATAATAGCACACACAACCTCTTGAGCAATCCGAGCCTTATAGGGAATAATGTATAATCCAGCTGCGAGAACGCAAGCCGTCAATGGCTAGGAAAAGTATAAACATTAAAGTTATTCATTCATGAGGTTGTTTGTTAAAAGACGTGAGGTTTTGACAAGACTAGAAAGCTCACTTCATCAAGACTAAATAATGAGTCATTTGGCTCCAAGCCTGTATATTGCCTCATGTGAACCCCATAAAATACTTATGGATTTTAAGTGTTCTGTACAAACGATGAATTTAACTGAGTATTACCTCAGAGTGTTGAGTCATTTTGGACCTAAGGCTGCTGATTGCTTCACATGAACCCCATAAATATCTAGTTTTATGACTTGTTCTCTCATTGCCTGCTCTTGCATAATTTTCAAATACTCTGTTTACCTAAGGCAAGCTCGGTTTACTGACACCCGCACAGAAATACTCATGTGCATTGTAAACTGTTTATAGAACCACAAAGATTTAAACTCAATATGAATGACTAGGCTTTTTTTTTTTTTGTTGTTGTTGTTGTTTGTTTGTAATTTCTTTGTTGTTTTTTTCTTATGTGCATGGTTTATTTATTTACATAAACAAAAGTATTTAGGTTCTAGCTACCATATGTTATGTTATACATTATACATTCATATAATTCCAATGAATCACAGTGTGACCTAGATTAGTCATGAATCCTTTTCAATATCATCAGCCACACTTTCTGGCCATAAACAGCCTGATGATGTCTATTGAGCATGGTTTTGTGCATGTGTACGGACCATAAGGGAAAAGCAGAAGTGATATGTTCATGTGCAGAGGACTCAAAACAACAGATTTGTGTCAGTCTGTGCTTTGACGAGATGAATGGGAGAAAATCTTACTTTATGATGTAATTCCTTTCCAGGAAACATTTAAGAACAATTGTGCTGCAACAATTCTTCTCTGTCCATTTACCCTCCCATGCACCAATCCATCCATCCATCCATCCATCCGTCCATCCATCTATTTGCTTGTCCTCTCTGCTCAATATCCATTTTCCCCCACAATCCTCCAGAGTCCAGGCATTCACAATGACGTTATCACCAGTCAGCTTGTACATGGTCATTACCCTGTCACATTGCCTTTTGTATTGAACAATTATTCACACATACACACACACCCCACATTCCCTTCCTTCTTCCCAGATCTATCTACAGGATTCCATCTGCCCCACTCCCCCTACATGTTCCCAAGCTTGTACACACACATGCACGCACACATAAACAAACATGCACCAAACCAGCTGTCCTAGAGCTCCAGTCCTGTGGGAATAAACAGGTGCTGAACTCGTGCTAGTTTCAAGAGTCAGACAGCACATGGTACAGCTCATAACATCATCCCAACCACTTACAAAACACACACATACACATACACATGACATTAAAAAGAAACAGTTACAAGAAGTATATGAGTTTTTTTCCTCTACTGATTGCTTCAACAGACCATGATGTAATGTTTTGGTAATAAGACATTTATAGGAAAGACCAAAGATATATTTCAATATGACAAGGGATCAGGATTATTCATTCTGAAAAAAATAAATGTTTTAAATCATGGTAAATTCTTTTTTCACCGTAATCAGCTGTTACAAATGTAATAGCACATTATTATTCATTTACTGGCTTGTTTTTAGTTTTTATGATGAACTCAACTTTTTGTAGTTTCTAGTGGATAAAAAACATCAGGCACAAGCAGAGGTAAAAAAAATCACTTAAGGCTCACTAATATAGCCGAGCTGAAGGGCCTCGGCCGTGCTAAGTAGAAGCCCAGTTTATTTTTAGCACCACTAACATGCTGTTTTAAGAGAGAAACACACATAATCAAAAAGAGGAAGAGAATGAAGCTTTCACAGCATGTCTCTATTTGGAGGTGTCTCTATTCATATACGTGTCTCTATTCATATACATCCTCACTCACCTAACTTAAAATCAAATTATTGTATTTTTAAAATAGTTATAGCTTGTAAATTCTTCGTCTGTATCAAATTAATTGATAGATTTTGTGTGTTTGGACCGTGTGATGTGGCACAAAGTTAAAGATTTAATTTATGATTTGTGTAAAAAGAAATAATAATAATAATAATTAATCACTGCATTTGTCATATAGCATTTGAATCATTAATGATTCCAGTGTACAAACATAAAAACAAGAGCTATACAACTGTGTAAACATTACCCACATGATTAAAGTTGATTACATAGAAAGAGACATGTGATTATAATAAAGGGGGTGGGGAGAAATAATCCTGATCCTGTGTGGAAATATACACAGCCTTAATTTTGTCATTGTGTTCACCAATTTGCATTTTGGGGGTAACATCTGGCCCTCTCATGCACACTTTCGTCTGCACTTTGACCCTTTCCCCCACTCCAGTCACAATATGGTCTGAGGAGAGACTGTGTGTATATGTGTGTGTGTGTGTGTGTGTGTGTGTTTGTGTGTGTGTGTGTGTGTGCACATGTGCAAACACAAAACTTGGCAGAAATGTAGACCTTCTTGTCATTTTGAACTGTTCGAGGCAGAACTGTTGAACTGACCCTTGACTGCAATAATATTTTGGTGTCAATTGTACACGAAACGAGAGGGTTCTCCAAATATAAACCCATGTAATGTAAACAGGAACTTTTGTGTCTTATGATCAATAAGGCACAAAAGGCATGACTCATCATATGAGCCTCACATATAGGCACGAGCATGCCTTAAAAGACATCTCTGTTTACTTCCAAACAAGGCCTGTAACTGTTTTTGCATGACTTCAGATGCCTGTACAGATTGTGTTATGATATGATGGGGCAAGCTGGGGCAGGTTTCCTACATGCCCGGTGTGACATCCTTCACCCATTCTCGCATTCACTAAAAAAAGCAGTCTGTGCCCGCTGACTGTGAAGGGTATCAGATGGATTTCAGTGTCTCAGCTCTCATCATAGTGAATGAATGATGTAGCTGGGTCACTTGCATACTCTTTAAATGACTTGCAGGGAAAAGAATAAGGGGGATGGGGCAAGCTAATTACGTCTTTCTTACAAATTTCAGCTTCTCGCTTCCTGTCTAATTGCAGTTCTTGTTCGGGCTTTAGAAGGATTTTGAATGAGGAAGGAGGCAATAAAATGTACAATGCCTCACATTGCCATAATTCAGTTACTCCTGTTTCAAGTGGATGCACTTCTTACCCAAAATGATGATATATATTTTTCCCCCATAATTCTGACTGCATGTTTATTTCTGAGGTATAGGAGGTCGTGAATGATGAAAACATTACATTTGAAGCGCTCATAAAGCTGTCAGTTGAAAATGCTCCTAATACCTCTTTGATTGTGATACTTTGTATCAAATACTGATACTTTGTTGATAGTTTGTGTAAACAAACCGCGCATCAAAGGCGCGTTCTAGAAAGAAAGAAAAAAAACGTGTTCTCACATTCAGGGAACTTCCTTGTGACGACTAGTTGAAGGGCTGCTCTAGTCTGAGTCAGGGGGTGAGTTTTGTGGCTAACAGCGGGGTATTTGCATTAGCAGCAGACTCGAGGCAGACGTCAGGGAGCCGCATTACTGCACTTGTAGCGGAAGACTTCAAACTTGTGCAAACTTTGAAAGGAAAAAAAACAAAACAAAGACTTCGCACGATAGGGTTGGCGCGTTTTAAAAAAAACGTAACACACCAAAAACCTCTGAAAGTATAACAAGATCGTAGACCACATACAAGGTTTTGCTTTTCTTTCTTTCTTTTTAAAAACATATATAATTAAAGACAGGACAGAGGGATTGTACTTCTTCTGCGCGGAGGAATACAGAACTCAAGCAGAACTCGGCTGCTGCTGCTGCTGCTACAGCGCGCACACGGAGATCCCGGACACGCAGCCGCGGCTGTTTTTGCTGATTTATCCGCAAGCTTTCAGCTCATGATTTTCTTATCTGCCGTCCTCATCCTTCCTGTTATCTCCGGGTTGTAATCAGAGAGAGAGAGAGGGCGATTTTGTTTTGTTTTATTTATGTGTTTTGTTATTTTTGTTTAAGTTGACAATGTCTATTTTACCTTTCACTCCTCCTATCGTGAAAAGACTTCTGGGCTGGAAAAAGGGAGAGCAGAACAGCCAGGAGGAGAAATGGTGCGAGAAGGCAGTGAAAAGCCTGGTGAAGAAGCTGAAGAAGACGGGACAGCTGGACGAGTTGGAGAAAGCCATCACCAGCCAGAACGGCAACACCAAGTGCATCACCATCCCGAGGTGAGAACAATCCTAGAAAGTCCATATATATAAACTCTTTTCATTCAACAACAGGTTGACAGGTCTCACTGTCCCAGTGTGTGCGATTTGATTTTGACAGTAATGTGAAAGCTTCTCTGGTTACCTTGAGTGACCAAGAGCATCACATCTAATCCTCTATCACCTCTCCATATCACACTACTGTATTATAGTGTATATTCATTCATTCATTATTGTAATTATAATATAATTAAAATATAATAATTATTATTTTTTTTTATACCTTATTCTATCCCAGGGAGCTCAGGGCACCCTGGACAGATGAGCCACCCATTGCAGGGCGCAGGCACACACACACTTAGACACACACACACAAACGATCATACATTATTGGTAACCCATGTTTTCGGACTATGAGGAAACCCCAAAGCATGGGAACAACATGCAAACTACATACACACACACACAGACCAGAGGAGAGATTCAAACCTCCACATCGAACCTCGAACCTCACCTAAGCACTGATCCACTGTGCCACTTAACATTATGAATCAAATTATCAAATAATGACTGTTCCTTTGCTTGTCTTGTGTCCTGACTTTGGTGCCTTTACACATGCCTATATATATATATATATATATATATACAGAGCTTTGTTTTTATATATTTAAATAATTCATTATTTTTATTTTAAATAATTTAAAATGCATAAATATACCATATTTAGTTCAACATAAATGCACACAAAATGTACAAAAGGTGTACAAGTGTCAAGAAAAGTAATCCCCCCACCCCTGTTTGTTTGTTTGTTTGTTTGTTTGTTTGTTTGAGAGTGTCTTGGATTCAAGAATTTATGCTTAACTTTAAGTTTACTCATTTATCACAACCAGTCTTTCCATCCTATAAATTTATAAACATTTCGGCTCTGAATTCAGTGTTCCTAATGTATGCTGAATGATTATCATCATGTAAGTTTGTTTTCTCTTCACTGATTTATGAGGCGCTGGGATTTAGAGAGCAAGGCGCACACTGCCGCAGGCTTTCGTCCTGGTCTGTTGCCTGATACTGTTATATAACCTTTAATCAATGGAGCTTTCCAGCTACTGTGCGGTGTGATTGTGGGTGTGGAAGTGTTAGGTGTAAAAGGGCTTTAAACCTGCATGTTGTGGGACATAACACACATTCATTGTTTTATTCCTTCTTTCATGCCTTCTTGAGTAAGGGCTTTATCATGGTCTGGGTTGTGGTGGATCCAGGGCATAAGGAGGCAACACACACTGAATGGGATGCCGCGCACACACACACACACACTCACAGACACAGACACAATTATTTGAGTATAGCCAATTCACTTACCAGCATGTTTTTGGAAGGTGGAAGGAAACAGGAGAACTCACAGGAAACCCCTGTGGACACAGGGAGAACGTGCAAGACAGTAATTGGAGCTCATGATCGAACCATGGACCCTGGAGCTGTGAGAGTGTTTCACCCAGTTTATTCATCAGCCTGGGTTTTGTAATGATTAGGCTGTGCTGTTTAACAACTAAAATTTTGAGTTTTTTTTCAGTTAGTTGTCAATCAGTAAGTACCACTACTATCAATTATCTTCTAAAAAAAAGTTGAAAGTGAATAGATTTGTCTATTGACAAGTTGCCAGCAAGGGCCTCTGTTAAACACATAAAGAGAGAACAAAAAACAACCCACACATCAAAATGTTTTGTTTTAGGTCACGCTGTGCACTCAGACATCCTCTTACATCCTGTGATGCAAATATCTCACTGCTTCAGTTTTTCCATCAGTCCACTTGTACCTGTCTGATGATTTTTTTATTATTAAAAAAAACAATTTTATGGACCCAAAGTCAGGAGTACCTGGAAGTACCAGGCAGTATTCATCATGAATCAATTCTTACATTTAATGGAGCATTTTATTACTTGGCCAATCTCAAGCTTGCTTACATTTTTTCTGTACAAAGAAACACATGAGAATCACACGTTAAAAAACATAAGAAAGAAGTTTGCAGCTGCCCAAACAAGTTTCTGTCCCCAGCATAGAAAATATATACATATATATGCTTTCTTTCTATGGCATTTTGACACATACCGTAGATGATAGAGATAGAGATTAAACTGGAATGCTAGAATGTTTCTTGGTTTGCTCCAGCTAGTCAGTTATTCAGCACAGGTTTCTGATGATTATAGATACAATATATACATATGAATTAGATTATAGCATTGACATGCACCAGACATACATGGAGTGTTTGAGTTTCCTATGCAGTTGTTAAAACTTTTTCACAGTTATTCTTCAAAGGGACACCATCTGTTGTGTTTTGAACTAAGTGTGTGTTGGTGGAAGGTGTGTTTCTGTAGAGGGCAGGTCCTCTGGTGGTTTTAGTGTGTGGAGTGGTTGTTGTTTCTTAAAAGATAATGAAGTGAAAGCAGAGCCCGGAGCCACTGATCCGACTCTGGCACTCAGGAGTGAGCCTGTGGCTTGTGGTCTAACCCTCTGCTAGTCTTTGGGTGAAGCAAGAAACTGTAGCATGCAAACACATCAGCCATTGGGGTATCAGAAAAGAAAAACAATGTAGAATTGAAACAAGCCAGACAATGCAAAAAAACGAAAAAAGAAGAAAAAAAAGGTTAGTCTTGGAGTCAAATTTTGGTTTTAAAGATAAAGCATTATAAAAGCATAATTTATAATTTGAATGGAATGGTTGCCTATTACTGCTGCATGGTGGTGACTAAGGGCGCTTTCACGTTAGGGCCCCGGGATCATTTCAGAGAACACTTGAATCCAAAGTTAATCATGCCAGGTTTGGGAACCGTGTCTGCTTGAAGAGGTGGTCTCCGGGACAGCACAGTGTACTCGGGCACAGAGTAAAGCAGATATGGAAGCCAGTGGTATCTGAGTAGGCAATTAGCTGATTGGCCGAGCTCTCTCAGAGGGGAGGGATGAGATGTACTCCGGGTGTGTTACGCCGCCCCCAACAGTGTGTGAGCGAGCAGTTTGAAAATATGTGGTCGGCTGGCGTCACATAGTCCCAACTGAGTGGTAGTAGTAGCCTTAATGTGGGAGCCCCCTAGTGACGGGGAGGAATTGGACACACTGAAATTAGGGAGAAAATCTGGAGAAAAAAATAATAAAAAATAATAAAAAAAATAATAAAATTATCGATCTATGAAATAAAGCATTTTTTTATGGAAACAAGGCTGTGCCATTTTATATCTACAGTTCATTTAGAAATCAGTAGTTAGTGATTAGCAGTTATGACTGTTATATTTTTTTTCCTTATCCAGACGGCTGAATGTCTGTTTTCTTTCCCTAATTGTTTGAGTACTTTGAATTAGCAGTAGTGTTCAGTCCTGTCCTCTATTCCTGGCCATGACTTCTGTCCTAACCACTTGAGTTCGAATTGCTGGATTCCTCGCACGTCTGTGCCTCGTCTCGCCTCACACAATACAATAACTTACAGAGGGAGCAAGATTGCAGTACATTGCTGTACTACAGAGCACTGTCTTGTCTATACATGCTATAGATAAGCAGAAAGATGGTAAGGTGAGGACTTATAAAGTACTGAATGGAATGGAGACCAAAAAGAGTAAAGTATTAATATCTATGAAGTAATGCAGAATGATAAAGTAAATCTTAATGTCTTAATGTCTGTAGAGTAATGTAGAACAATAGAGTACTTTATAGTGTCTATAGAGTAATGTAGAACAGTACTGTCTTAATGTCTATAGTAGGGCTGCAACTGACGATTATTTTAATAATCGATTAATCTGTCAATTATTTTTTTGATTAATCGATAAATCGGATGAAAAACAAAAAATGAGAAAAGCATTCATTTCCAACCCTTTATTCAAAAACAGAATTAAAATCTTTAGAAAGTGCACAAACATGTTGCTCCTAAAAACACACTAACGGAATCACTGCTGTAAAGTAAAAATAAAACAAATTAACCTGCACTTTACTTTTGAAAAAAATCGAACAGAGCAGTGTTTCTGTGTAGAGCAGAGAGAAAGTGTGTGTGTGTGTGTGTGTCTGTGAAGCTGAAAGTAGGAGGGGTCTGTGTGTGTGTGGCACGATGTCCAATGACGCGCACACACACAGCAGGCAAAGAGCAGGCTAAGCCTTGAGCAGAGAGAGAAAATGGATGTTTAGCATCTCTAATGAGACTTGCTTTTGCTTTACACGCGCGCTGTACACACACGCATACAGACACAAAATAAAATATGTTT
>JAQMYJ010000023.1:8474187-8490596 GCA_030014305.1 Clarias laeviceps | reverse complement strand
GTAATGTAGAACAGTAATGTTCTTAATGTTTATAGAGTAATGTAGAACAGTAATGTTCTTAATGTTTATAGAGTAATTTAGAAAAGTATTGTCTTAATGTCAATAGAGTAACGTAGAACAATACTGTCTTAATGTCTATAGAGTAATGTAGAACAATAGCATACAGTATGTCTTAATGTCTATAGAGTAATGTATGACAGTAATTACATAATGTCTATAGAGTAATGTAGAACAGTAAGATCTTAATGTCTATAGAGTAATGTATGACAGTAATTACATAATGTCCATAGAGTAATGTAGAACAGTAAGATCTTAATGTCTATAGAGTAATGTAAAACAATAACATATGTCTTAATGTCTATAGAGTAATGTAGAACAGTAAGATCTTAATGTCTGTAGATCTGTATCTGTATTCTAATCTCTTTAGAATAATTTAGAGCAATAGTCTTAATTCCTGTATTGTGATAAAGCAAACATATAGTTAAATTTGTGTATCTAAGTGCTAGAAATAGTGTGTGTGTTTGTGAGTATATTAGTCTGATTGTAAGGTTTGTGCTATACTAAAAATATATACCAAATACCAACAAATCAATCAATTGGGCAACTGAGTCTATAGAACATTTTATATTCTGAACTAGCAGTTTATGTTCCAGGTTTATATTCAACTTATGATGTGGAATCAGTAAAACACTTAGGAATCACTTGCGAGGACAGTGTTACATTTGGTCAATAAAAGCTTAAATACGCAATCTGGAAATGAAATGGTTTTATGATGAGACAGATATGAAGGCTTATCCAAGTTTCCAACAGTCTAGTGAAAAGTGTTTCTGGTTACATGAATATTCCACTGAAAATTTTGGATTGTGCATTTGTTCCGGTAAAAAACTGAGTCAGTTTTGTCATTTGAGAATGACAAATTACACAGCTGTACAGTAGATCGCTTTTCTTTCTTGAAGGAATTGATTAATGTCCTTTAGATTTCAATTGTAAGTGAAATTTGAGCAAACATCCTCCGCAGGGAAACATCTTAAAATTCTTATCTATGTTAGAAGCTTTAAAAAACAGATTTCAAAACACTAAAATAACAATAAGTACGTACATATGGTACAGTACGAGTCAAAAGTTTGGACACAAACTTTTTTTCTAATGTTTTTATTTTTTTTACATTCAAGATATTTCAAAACTATGAAATGTTAACATATGGAAGTATGTAAATAAGTAACAACAAGGTCAGCTCTTCTGGAATAGTGCATTTGCAAAAAAACCTCAAGCAGCATGAAGAAACTAGCTGTCATGAAGACCTTCTCAGGAGAGCAAAAACGAAACAAGTAGCAGACACATCTCAATATCACCTGTTTAAAGGAGATAATTGCATATTTTGGACACATTCAGCAAGACATAAAAATCAGAAAAGACCACTGAATTAGAAGCTCTGTCCAAACTTTTGTCTGGTAGTATACATACATACAGTACATACATACAGTACATGTATACATACATACATAGAGGAGTAATAAATCTCTACACTGTGCAAAAAGACATGCGTGTTCTTTTTATGTTCTACGCATAACATTGCGGTTTTGCTTAATTTCTTTGGTAACAGGAGTGATTTGACTATCCAGCTTACTTAACATGACAGGAAACTTTGTCCCTAACTTTATAAACCAGTCAGAGCTAATCTAAACCCTCGCTCTTTCTAAAAACGTGAGCATCTGCACATGTTTGTACCCTCCATCAGTTTCACATCCTCTTTGACCCAGCAGCAGAGGATATCTGCAGTGTGCTTCTATCTGTATCTGCTTTCGGAAGCTTGCTGCGTCTTAAACCTCATTCACAGTGTAGGTTAGTGCAAAAGTTCAAAGTCTGTAGAAACTGCGAAAGAGCCCACGAGCTCATTCTGCGGCTTGTCGAGGCGACTGTGCAAACAGGAGCGTTTATCAGTGAACCCAGGCGAGCGATGTCTGGTGTCGTGACCATAGCATTTATTTCTCCTTGAGGCTGAATCCGTCTGCTCCCCGATGAGACGTCTGGCATCGGGTTCGCCTTCCTGGAACCTGAGCTGCTTTTGATACAGATTAAATAGATCTGATTTCTCTGGGTTTTAATTGATCTGCCGGCTGTTTTGTGTGGGAGGGCCACATTTTCAAAGCGAAGGTCGTCTGCTGGAGATGAAAGATGACTCAGAGTTGTTGTTTGTTGGCGACAGACAGTAAAATCAGCCTGACCCTGTAGTCTGGATAAATCTTCTTTTTTTTTTTTTAAGTGAAAATAGCTGACTGATGTTTGGTTGCTTTGTGATTCATGCATTTCTTATTTGTTACTGATGATCAAAGTTTTATAGAAAGATTGTGAGTCAGATATGAATGTCATGTTTTGGTAATTAGCATTCACTAAAATCACCTTTTTCACTTTTACATGTCATGATATAATGAATGCCCTTTCATAGAGTTAGGGATCTGAGCATGTAAAGTGGTTTGCTTTTCAACAGACATTGAGGATTTTTTTTTTTTATGAATGGCAGTACATTGTTCAGAAATAAAATCATCATCAATGTACAGTTAATGTTTTCCCTTAAGTAATGCATGGATGGTTGCATGGATGCAGCAATCAATAGCCAAAAAAATGGCTTTACTATAGAATAATGCCCAAGCATGTAGAGTTTCCATCTCCCAGATCAAAAGTCCATCTTGAACTTGAGTTACTGTCTTTGTGCAGTTCTCCTCATGTGCATTTGGATTTCCTTACTCTGAATCATGGTTAGTTGTGAACATGTGTGTGTGTGTGATGTCCTGTAATGGACTGATGCTAAATCAATTGTGTATTCCCGCATTGAGACTGGTTCTGGATCGACCTCAACTCTAACCGGAATAAAGTGAAAACAAAATGAGTGAACGTTCATGCAAACAACATGGCAGGAAAATCAACGAAATTAACTTTTTTTTTCATTTGAAAAATAAACAGCAAACAAGGTTTCTTTCAGATTGTACATAATACGCCTGTATTCTTTTAATATATAATCCAAAATAAGGCTGTTCTTTATGCTCTGTTGGCATAATTGATGGTTAAATTCTTTTAAATGTCAGTGTGTAAACATCAACAATTATTAAACAAACTTAACATGAATGAGCAGCTCATGATTCAATGACTACAGTTAATAATAACTGAAGAGCATGCGGTTGGGCAACAAAGCTTGAAGACATTTCTGTGACATGTCGTTGAGTATAAGGTTGGTAACACAGTACTGTATATACTGTAGGTTTGCAACAAAAAAAACAGAACGTACAGTTGCATAATAATTTAATGTTTTCAAAAATAAATTATAACAGTGTTAAAGAGAAATAAAACAAACAATAACTAAAACTTTTTTAATAATCATTAACATTTGGTTATTTTACACAACCAGTGACATTTTACAATCATTTGTAATGATTTTAAAACATTCCAAAAACAGTGGAGCCCAAAAATCAAAGATCAAATTCTGGAGAATTTCTTTTCCAAAACCAAAATTGAATTGAACACTGAACATAATTTACATTAGGATTTTTCTTAACTGATAGTCAAACACATTAATCATTAATTAATCATGGTTCCTCTTTTAGTATTTATATAACTACTTGTATTTATATAACCAGATTAGTTTTATATAACCAGTTATAGTGGCACAATCCAGCGATTTCTCATACACTGATTGATTTGTGGCAGCCCTCACAGTAAAAACACTGACATTCACATATTTATGTTCTATTTATATCATTCAAATTGGGTAAAATCTTATTTAATTGCACATAGAGCATTTTGATTCGTTTAGCACTTTCTGACATGTACTGGTTAAGAATATCAGTGCTCTTTGTTGCAATTAAATAAAATTTTACCCATTTTAAACAATAAAAATAGAAAATAAATATATATAGAGGTCATTGTTTTTAACTGTATGGGGAAACACTGGATTGTGCCACTATAACTGGTTACATACTGTATGTCTGGTTTTCATTAATCATTAATGATTCATTGATTAATGATTAGTAATGTGTTTGACTATTAGTTATGTAAAATGTGCAAATTCTGTTAATTTCTATTCAATTTAAACTTTTTAAGTAAATTATAGTTTTGAGGGGGAAAAAAATCTCCAGACCTTCAATAGATAGACAGGCCAATTTTATCTGGAGTTTATAAAAAGGAATCGCTGAGACTTGACTCTTCAAGTTTCTGAGGCCAAGTAGTAAAGATACTGTAAGTTATTTTGTCAAGGTTAGGACTATATTCAGAAAGAGTCTTATCAGTTAATACATTTTTCATCTGTTAAATTCTTAATGGCAATTAATATATCAACAATTAATCGTTGAGATCGCTAGTTATCATTTAATGTTAAACAAAAATATGTGATATTGACTATGTTAACACAAAGATTGAAGAAAAATCAGATTTTCCAGTGAGTCTTATTTTCCTATTGAAGCACAAATTCAAACAATACTCTGATCTATTTGATCTACTATGAATCATCTGGTATTACACAAACTTGTGGAGTCATAGCAGCTGGAGTCCTGTTATTAACAAGGAATAAAACTTTGAATTTCATATGAATCATATAAATATTTTCTAGATCCTAGTAAATTAAAAACGAATGCAAAACAGAAGCATTTTCGCTTGTGGTCTCTGGCTTCTGGGCCTCATTAAATGTTGTAAAACGATAATGATGATACTTATAATATTTAAATAAGTTTGCGTTGACTGCGCGAGTACTACTAAAATGAAGCGTATGTGGTATGTGTAGAAGAGTGGGTGTGTGTGTGTGAGTGTTGTGGGTCCACTGACAGCAGTCTGTTTGACCACAGTGACGAGGTAGAGCGCAGATGCCAGGTCTGGCTGCGGTTGGGGTAAGGATTAGCTGCGCAGTTTGACTGCCATGCGCACGTACAGTATTAACATGTAGGCGTTTTGGACGTGTGTATACTTACGTCTGGGCGCGTTAGACTGAATTACTGCTTTGTTTGTGTGTATGTGTGACTGTGCTGTTCAGACATGTATGTGTGGATATTCTGTGGATATTTTTTCTAGTAATAAGTGGAAATTTTAATGAATTTTAAATGCTAATTTTATAGGTTAAAGGATAGATCATAAGCAGGAAGTCTACACTGTACATCAAATGTATATCATGTAATTATATGGAAATAAAAAAAATGTGTTTTTATTTCTAAAGAAATAATGTTTGCATTTTTTTACTGGTAAGATTTTACATTCTACTAGAGATCCAATAGATCTGGCACAGGGTTTACACTGGATGCCCTTCTTGTCTAACCAGGCTTGGTTACAGCACTTCATACAGCGGCTGGGTTGGTTATGCATGGGACATAGGTTTAAGGGTCTTGCCCAAAACCCAACAGGGGTGACCCAGCAGTGGCGCGGGTCGACCCACCGACCCTCCGATTAGCAACCCAGAGCCTCACCCACATGAGCCTCCACTGCCCCCTTAACATTTTATCTATGTAAATGTATTAAATTGTATGATCTATTAATGTTTCATTCAGGACTAATTAACTTTCTATTTAATCTATAAGCTCATAGGGTGTAAAATATCTTCAGCCAAAAATGACTAAATGTAATATCAGTTAAAAGAGATATATTTTGGTACTTTAGCTTTATATTTAATTAGGAGTTTTTATGAAGTGTTTCTATAGCTGGCTAAATTTATCATATTATATATTTAAATGTGGATTTTTATTTATTTTTGAATTTTTTTGCATTTGACATAAATATTCTAGCGTGTAAATAGTATTTGAACAGAGGCACTTACTCTGGCAGCCCTAGTATCTCTGGTTTTGTGTGTATATTTGTGTGGTTGACTGCATAAAAACCCTTGTGTTTGTGTATGGGTGTTCAGGCCCTGTGTGAGGCGGGGTTAGTCATCCCTCTGGAATGCCGTGCGTACCCTGGGGAGGGTGTGGGCTGCCGCTTGGTTTGCGGTTGCTGCCGGGGTTGAAGGTTTAAAAAGCTACTTGCCGCCTTCCTATCTGCTGGGATAAAACACACTCTGTAACTCAGACAACAAGCTGGCTTTGTGCTGCTCTGTCATCAAGGCCAGCACACACACACACTACTACACTACTACAGCCGCTCCCAAACAGACGTGCCAAAATAGCACTTCTTTAAGGCTCTGAAGTGTGTGTGTGTGTGGTTGTGTGTTCGTCATGGGAGGTGGGGTAGTTTTTGAAGTGTGTCTGCACTTTTTGGGAGACTTCCTTTAAAGTCTGTAGCAAGTGTACATAGACTAATCCAGGTAATCTCTGGAGCCATTTGTCCCGTCTTTTTCCAGCGGATATAACAGCTATTTGCTCTAAGTAATGTTATTTCCACATGTTGTCACAGCAGTGTGGGATAAAAAGTAGACAACATGACACAGTATTTTTTATAAGTTAATGTGAAATGTGTAAACGGCTAAATGATTTACAGGCTCAGGTGATGAATAAAGGTTTCTTTGCAGTTGTATTTTAACTTTACGGAGCGATGTAGTTCATCGCTTGTGGGCATGTAGCAAGCATTACAGTTGTCACCTTCGGGCATGGAGTGTCTCGTTATGTGATTTTCGTTTTTGATCCAGTGCACACAAAAATCTGTATCTGCCGTACATTTTTCCACCAACGTAACAACGTGTGTTCGAAATCTATTTAAGTTGCATTTATTAGCGCCTACATCAGATTAGTAAAAGTAAGCCAACTGCTACATTCTAGCATAGCACATAAGTTGGTACAAATACTATACATACTGTACACTATACTGTACTTAAGCAGAATTTTCACATATGTGCACTTTGGTTTTTTGTCAACTTTCACTCTTACTCCACTACATTTCCTAAATAAAATGTATACTTTTACTTTGATCCATTTCCCCTAAACATCATTGTTACTCGTAACTGCACCAATTCGAGTTGGTGACTTGATGCCTGTTTTTTGCCAACCACCAGTGCGGAATCTTTGGCTCCGAAAGGACTAGCTAAATTAAAACAGGCACCTTGAGGTTTTTGGGAACAGATTCCTGAGTTTGAGACTTGTTCGAGTGCCCCATGAGTTCTGCATTGACCGTTTACTGTTAACTTTACTGTTAACTGTTAACTTCGGTTACCGACAATGACCACTCCGACGACTGTGGTGAACTCGATTAACTTCATGGTGACAACAAATATAACATTACACACCTGTGGCCTTAATTGGAAGAGATTTTTTGGATGGAACAATTTTTCCTACCCGATAAGGTGCCTCTTTTGACTACTGAAAGTTGCTGAAACATTGCCATTCAAAAACTTTCTGCCTAACCTGGAAAAGGTAAGTTAAATTAATATTGATTTAGTGGAGTGACAATGTCAACGTTATTTAACGATAGTTATTTATTATGATAAGTCTGTTCAGATGTCTGGATAATGTAAGGGCCAGGCTAGTGTGCACTAGCTAACGTCACTGATTACCCTGCATTCAGATATGTTTTATTATACCACTGTTTTGGTTTTTTTTTGCCCTAGTATAAAGTCAAAATCTGTTGATGCAGAATGTGTGGGAACATTAATATGTCATAGTTTACTATGAGGAAGCTACAATAAAGCTCATATTAAAAATTCTAACAGCTAATTTTTTAAAGACTTTCATTACTGAAGTACATGTAATCTCCTCTTGTTTTAATGGCATTCATGAATTAAACTTTGTCGTTAGGATGATCTAAAGAGTCTTCTGTTTTCTATGGTCCTTTATTCCAGACCATCAGTATTTTGTTGCTGGAATCAAACCAGTTTTGCTAACCGAGAATCGTCATTTCCTATGGAAACACACAGAATCGTTCCAGGACAGGTTATCAGCACTTTGTTAATTAATTGTTATAATGTCATGTTTTCTTTGTAGGGCTGACAACCAGATGATTTAGCTAACCTGGGCATGTGCCAAGTCACATAGCATAATTCGGACAAATCCTCAATTGAGCTCATGATTTCTAGACTAATATCTGTTTTTTTGTGTATTCAACTCATACATGCTTCACACACCCACTGAGATTTGGACTGAGTAACTATTGCCAGTAATATTACCTGTGATGCAGAATCCAGCCCGTTCCTCCAAATCATTTCTTACACAAAGATGATCTTAATGGGTTTAGCAGAAAGGAAAAAATAAAGTCAGCAAAAGACAGAGGAGGGTTTTATACATTTTGGTTTTTTAGAAATTGTGATATGTTTCTTCAATTGGACAGTAAATACCTCAGTAAGTGGTCTGATACCATTCTTATATTCTCACAGAAACATCTGACCGCCAGTTAAGTTCAGCCTTTATTCGTCACATATACATTACTGCACAGGAATTCTTTATTCTTTGCAAATCCCAGCTTTGTTAGTAAGCCGGGGTCAGAACGCAGGGTCATTCATTATACGCTGCCCCTGGAGCAGACAGGGTTAAGGGCCTTGCTCAAGGGCCAAACAGCAGCAACTTGGCGGAGCTTGGGCTTGATCCGTTGACCTTCTGATTGGTATTTTAGAGTATCAACACACTGCACCACCACTGCCCCATTTCTAAGTAACGGGGCACATCCATTTTGAGACCAGTTGAGCTTGTCAAGCCATTAGTGGTCGCATATTTCTCAATGGGGAATGCGTGTGAATGGGCCTGGGCTAGAATAGTTACAATTTTTTATTTCATAAACTCTTGTTAGTATATATGGTAAATATTATTTTTATGCAATTCCACTTGCATTTGGTTAGCTGGATTGAAATCTGAATGGAATGGTATATTGAGAGTAATTTCCTCAGTAACCATGATTGTCTCTGGTTTATTTGCTGGAAGTGTGGTGATCGCAGCCAAGAGAAAATCAAGCTTTACAAATCACTAATAAGCTTTTTATTTTTTGTGTAAGCCAGAAATGTTGTTTGCTTTGTCAAAATGAGAGTAAGTAATGGCCATGTTTGCTGATAATTACCAGACCTTTCAATGATAGCTAGAAGTTTGGCCTCCAAAAATAAGTTGTATAATAAATTTGTTTGTTGTAAATCACACTTGGATACATTTGCACCTGCAGTTTTAAATGGATATAATCAGATATAATCCTGGTATTCAGGGTGCAAGAAAAGACTGATTGTAAACTGGATCTGAGGGTTTTGCGTTTAAGCTAGGGAGCTAGTATGCAGTTGTTCTGCAGAGCCCATGTGATGGGGAGGGGGAGCTTTGGGAATTGATGTGAGTTTGGGCTGAAGTGAAAATGTCTATTATTTTACCATATGCTGAATTTGGAAGCTGTGCCGTCTTTGACCGTAGCCTTGATGGTATCATTTCATGATGGTTTGGGGGGAGGTGCTGTGGCAAGCATTGTGAAGGGAGATTTTTGGGCTTCAAGGTCAAGGGTCATGTGTGTGTGTTGGAAGCAGGTTGATCCCCTTATGTCCTCCTCTGTCTATTTGTGTGCATCACATTTGCATCATAATTGTACGACGGCAGCACTGTGGCCTATTGGTTAGCACTGTCGCCTTGCACTTCCAGGTTCGGTTCCTGCTTTGGGTCTGTGTGCATGGAGTTTGTATGTTTTCCCCATGGTTAGTTCGTTTCCCCTGGTGCTCCGGTTTCTTCCAACAGTCCAAAGACATGCAGATTGGCGTTTCCAATGAGCGTTTGAGTGTACAGTATGTATGTGTGTGTGTGCTCTGCGATGGAATGGTACCCCATCCTGGCATCCTTGTAAGTATCCTGGGATAGGCTCCAAGCCCCCTGCGACCCTGTATACAAGATAAAGCGGTATAGACGATGAGTGAGGTGAGACTGTTCAGGTCTTCTAAAACTCCTAAAAGTGTCTGAAGTTTCAGTTTGTCTTTGAACTAATCAAAAACACTCTGTGTTGAAAAGCAGTGAGTAATACTGATGTACTTATCAATATTAATAACAATCCTTAGCAGTTCCCAAGACAATTAAATGTAGCTCAGTTTTTGCAGTCAGATATTTACTTTAAAAATTATTCTAATTACATTTCCTGCAGCGGTGAAACTCGATCCTTTGGCTCAGTTTGTGTCATGCAAGCCGAATCAATTCATATGTACTACAATATATTTAAATGGTTAGTCTGGCAAATTTTGTTAGCCTGAATAAAACCGCATTCTTAAAAACATCAGTCTGACTGAACTTGTACTAAATCGAACTTCTTAAAGTGGGACTAGCTCGCCCAGATAATGCAATTGTGCGTATCACTGAATCACACACAGATACGGACAGTCGGATTAGTTGCATTCTCCAGAGTTTCTGCAACAATGGGGTTACCGAATGACCCGGAAGTTGAACAAAATGTGGAAGCAAGAAGCATGAAGCCAGGAACGCTACAGTGGTGTTTTCTACCTTCGGATAACACCATAAACACAACTGTATGTCATTTGCACAAAAAGTAAAGCATGCAACATGTATGTTGTGCATGTTTGTTACAGATAAACATGCTACTCGGTGCTGGCTAACTTGTTTGTCTAGTGTTTGGTTTTAATGCAATAGGTCAACTGGGAAAAAGTCCAATACAAGCAAGCTAAAAGTGGGCATCATAATGGAGTCATACGATTCTCTTGCTGTGCTTGTATAATAAGACAAGGTCATTATTCCACTTAAATGGCCTAATCGAGCTATAACTATAACTCGACTTCACTGTGCATGTAAACATACTCACTGTGCTTGGAATTGGAAAAGTCTATTTCGATCAGACTAGTTACACCTGTGTGTGATAGCTGTGTCATAACTTGCCCAAAAAATCTACACAAAACACAGCAGAGTCCCATTTAAAGTTACTCGACAAGGTACATGTTATGTAAAAGCACAGTATATGAGTGTATGCTGTTTCATTCACAGAATCTGAAATCCCTCCTGTTTCTGCTGAACAGATTAGATCTGAAAGCCAGCTCTAGATCTTGTCAGGTCATTGCTGTGATTTCCTCTTCATTCCATTTCTTCAGTCCACTCCTACATCTTTCTCTCTCTCTCTCTCTCTCTCTCACATTTTTATCCCCAAATCTCACCACTCACTGTACTGCAGACACAGCGTCCGTTCTGAACTGCGGCATTGGGGCAGACCCTACCCTCTGGGTGTGTGTTTGGTCCCAGAGTCCATGGCACAAGTCTATGGCACTGTTCTGTTCAATCTTTTATACTTTTCTTCTCAACAGTCAGCCGGCAGTCATTTTCCAGGTTTTCAGCCACAGTGTCTGTAACAACACTAAAGTCTGAGTGCTGTGAATCCAAGGTGAATGAACTTGCAAGGCAACACTAAGCATTTATAAGAGGGAGCTTTATTACTTTATTTTGCTATCATTAAACAAGATTTAACATATTTAGAATTTCTTCTCATTATATCAGCGTTTTAAAGCATTCTTCTGATTTACATGGTAGTTGACTATACATTAGGGTAAGGGTACTACACGATGTCCTCTTCTTTTCCTTTTCCCTCACACTCCCTCCTGATGATTAAGTATTTGTGACATGAATGGTGTCTGTGCCATGGATTTAAAAAGAACTTAGGGAGCTCTGCTGAACCAGGATAACCTTTTCATTAGTCTCTTTTCCTTCCCGATGTCTGGCTCTCTATCACTCAGGGTAAGAGGGGTAAGAGCGTGCTAATGCATGTTTAATGCATAATGCCGTAGTCATGCATAATGTATGAGAAGAGCAGAGGGTCAAAACTTTAGGGGGACTGCAATCCTACTCCCAACATGTGGAATCTGTGCATTTAGTTTCACAATGGTATTACAGTACAGCATATTTTAATTGTGTCTGCTGCTGCATGATTAATCAGTACGGCTTTTTTTTTTTTTTACATTTATAGCATTGATTATAAGCGCTAAAACGTCTCGCATGTTGCATTAAAACTCTAACAAATCAGGTCTCAGAGCTTTCCCAAAATGTGTGTTAATGCCCCAGCTATAATACTTTTTGCCCAGCCCCAGATGTAGTGTCAAACCAACAAGCCCTGAATTTTGTCTTTTGAGTCAGAGCTGAACAGATTACCCTAGTGATCACCCAGCTTGTGTCTGGGCTTTGACTTTCCTTCATACAAGAAAACTAACAGATGAAAACCTCATATTGATTGAAAAATTTAAGTTTTAATTCATAAGCTGTGGTTTATATAAGCCGTAAATATATACAGTACCTTTGTACTGTTGAACATACAGAGCTGAAGGCTGCTATCAAAGCAATCTGTTCTTCAGTAACATCTCAGGAATGCCACAGGCTGATCACCTCCATGCCTCCATTGATGCAGTCATTTGTGTTTGTGTTGTCCGACCAAGAATTAAGTGCATAAATAAACATTATTTTGTAATATAAGGAAATTTTACTAATAATATCCGTTGTTCATGTCTGCTTGACAGATTATTGGCTTTTGTAAGCTTTTATTTGTTATATAAATGAGCAAATTATCTGTCAGTTCTAACCTTGAAAATAATTAATATGTTTCGAAAAAAGTAATGCTCTAATATTTGTTATATTATACTCTCATAATAAGAAATATTAGATAATATGTCTTTTAGGGATGGGAATCACCAGGGAACAAGTAATACGATATTATCACAATACCTAGGTACTGATTCAATTTGTATTGAGATTACTTGTACTAAGTTTCCCCCCATTTTTTTCCCATTTTTTCCCCCCATCTCCAAAGTTTTTGTTTTTTGTGGCCATTTATCTTTTACTGTCTCTCTCATACAATCTTTCTCTCTCTCTCTCCAGAGGAAATGTCAGTTTGTGTACATTCACAGACAGAAGCATAGCACTGTCTTTCCTCCCTCAGCTTAGTCACTGACCTTAACATTGCAGGGGTGTGTGTGTGTGTGTGTGTGTGTGTGTGTGTTTAGAAAGTTGACTTAGGGAACTCGCCTTGATTGGATTGTGCAGTTCTTATATAAAGGACTTTTTTTTTTACCTTTAGTAGATTTGTTCATGCAATTAAAATTTCCTCACTTTTAGACATTTTTTTTCTCTCTCTCTCTCTCGTTATCTCGCTCTCCCTGTCGGTATCTTTTTCTATATAACTTTTTCAGACTTTCAATGTTAATGTCTCAATAGGATGTCTAACTTTATGCTTTTTACATCAGCTTTTTTTCTTCGTAATTGGCAGCTAAATCAAGGCTTAAAACTGAAAGCACATTTGTTTTCTAAAGTCTAACAGACATCTTTTAAAGAGCTCTTGGGCTTTGATATTTTGGTGCCTTTAAGCTTTAGCTTTTTGCGGTGAATATGTGTCTCTGTGCATGTTTTTTTAAACGTATGTGGTATGTATGAGAGACAGAGAGAGAGAGAGAGAGAGAGAAGCCTCTGGGTGTCTCGTACTTCTCTACACAATAGTGTTTCCATGGCTATGTGGATTCGGATGATGCTAGAGGCTTACAACTAATCTGGAAGAGAATAAAGAAGGCTGATTGCTTGATTAGAATTAAAGGCATTATGCTATATGAGGTTTAAACTCCTGCTCAGGAACGTGTCACTTAATAAAACTTGTCTCTTTGAACTGCATCACTGATGCACTTTCCCTCTAAAGTCTCTTGCACCTTCACTTACTGTTCCTTTTTCATTTCTGTAACAATGGTGCAGGAAAATGTAATATGTTTTGTCAATTTGAAATAACTTTTCTCTCCGTATAATCGATGAGTATGACTCTGTGGAAATTTAATCTTCAACAAATGAAATTTGTGATTTAACTACTGTCAGGTTATGTGATATCAGTATTTTAATCCCTCTAAAATTCCATCCTGGAATATATTCTGTTTCTTGACAAACTCGAAACCCAGTCATTTTATCCCTCTCTGAGACTGTTTTCAGCTGCGTTTCTCACGAGCAGGGATTCTCAAAAGTTTTGAAACAGTGACCCTTTACATTGGAGAAAACATTCCAAGGATCCCCTCATAATTGTAACTTTGGTCTACTCTTAGGGCGTCTTTACCTTAGGCCTGATTGTTTTGTCCTGTGCACAGGAACGATTGCCTCCCCCTCCTCACTCCCCCGTTGCCCAGCGTTCACATCGTGTTTTTGTGCTCCGTTCTCGGGTACGCTTGCGCATTTACGCCCTCCGATACAGCAGGTGGCAGTATGCACATTCTTGGTTTGTGAGCCGCCATTAAACACAAGAAAATAAGAGAACGAAGATGTTAACTTTTATGTTATGCCTAATATTATTGATGATTCAGGAAAATTGTCAAGAGGATCATTCTCATGTGCCTTCCTACCGTTATCAGCAATGGCTGTATAGGTTAGAGACGGGCAGCACTGATGATGATGATGTCTTGTGCATGATGTTCTTCGATGATTAGATGATGTCACATCTAAGCAGCGATCTACTTCCCTTCTCATGTATAATTGCTTCCATTTCTGATTCGATTTGCACCCAAGTATTCTGTATCGTTCTCGAGACCACCTCTTCAGCTTCAGCTTCAGTTGTTCCCGAGCATGGAACAATTGTATTCTCACTGATCAAAATGAAAAAGACTTTGTGGGAAATTATCCCGGGGTCCTGATCTGAAAACATGCTTAGATGATATTAGAACTGGTTTTATTTAAAAAATGTTTAACCTAAATACTAAAACACATTTCGACATGAATCCTGTTGATGCCATTTATGGTATATCCTGTACTGTAAACAGAGGCACATTTCATTCAAATTGCATGTGGAAAGTGTTCTTACCTTTCAAGTAATTATCTTAAACGTTTTCAGAAAAGTAACAGTAGCAAAACTGGCACAGTCCTCATAAATCCAGAAACGCACAATTATCAGTCTAAAGCTGACTTTCAGTAAGTGCGCCAACTTTAAAATGATGACCTGGTGGCTTTTTATTCAAATCATTGGCTATAGATACGCTGTTATAGACCTCATCATAATAATTAATGGGCACTTTTTATTTTATCAAATTTGTACACTGCCATGGGTCTCTTGTATGTGTCACACTTTTTTTTTTTTTTTTTGAACATACTATTAAAATTTTCTTCCTGGTATGACATAATTCATAAAAATTAAAATTTTTATAAAATTGGGGGTTCATAGCCCCTCCTCTGACTTGACGTCTGGGCACCATTTTTAAGGAGTCTCATTTATTGCCATTTCTGACTTGCTAGAAAAATGTACTTCCACCACACGCATGGGGGTGGAGTAGAGGGCTGTAGCTCATTTACATTTAAAACTACAAATAAAACAGTAGATTTTTTGCAGGAGTGAAATAAAAGGAATTTCAAAGATGCCAGAATGCATGACCTAAGTGGATTTTTAGCTATAACATTAACAGACATATTTCGGGGACCTTAAAAAACGTACCATAACTATTTAAAAAGGAGTACAATATGTAACCTTGAAGTCTAAAAAAGCGTCTCTGGCCGTTTAATTCAACCAGCTGAATATAAAATGCTCACAGGAACTCAATTGATCGAGTAGCTGTGACTAAATGTGAGACAAGTACAGCTGCCTTTGTCCTAAGCATAACTTCACTCATTTGAACAACCAGCGGCTGTCTGGGAGATTGTGTGAGGCTTCTTACTTTTATCGATCTGTTGAACGACCAAATAAAAGCCTTCAGTGCTTTTTCTGAAGTTGTGCCCAGGTTCACATCCTCATTTTCTTCCAGATGTATTTCTTGCGTTTTGGACGTGTCGCTTGAGCTCGTCTGGCTTCATGGTAAGACACATGGTACATGTTGGTCTTCTATTGTTGTTCTCGCAATAACAGGCTGCATATTTCCGCAGTTTAGCTAGTATTTAGGGCTTAGTGTCACTTAATGATGTGGACTGATTCAAAGCTTTTTTCATTCTCGCCAGCTGGCTAATAAGCCAGGCTAAGCAGTAACAGGAACCAGTCACTTTGCCCTGAGTGAAGTAAATGATTCATCACAGATTGAAGTGATGTGGTACTGTACAATCATATCAGAGTTTGTGTTTGCCTAAACCTAACATGTGTGGGGGTAACAGACAAAATATGCTTGTTTTATTTGTGCAAACAATACCTATTTTAGATATACACTCGTAATGATCCAGAAGAATTTTAGATTATTACAACAGTTTTTTGAATATTATTACTAGGTGGTCCGTGGACCTCATATTGACCAAAAATGTTTGAGACTATGTTTAAAGATTTAAGCAAATATTAAACGAGTATCGATTAAAAAAGAAATTCTCAAACATACTCTCTTACATACTTCTTTCATTGGGAGGAAAATCGCAATCTTATTTTAAATTATGTTTAGGTTTTCAAGGAGGGCCGTTCAAGTCAAGTCAAGAACAGTGTTGGGGGACGTTACTTTTTAAAGTAACTCATTACATTACAAAATTACTGTCATTAAAAAAGAATCAGGTACATTACAGCGTTACTTTCTGATAAAAGTAACTAGTTCGAGTACTTTTCCATTGCATAAAATGAAAACTCCTTTGTGATTCCTCATGCATGTT
>JAQMYJ010000023.1:8417298-8474087 GCA_030014305.1 Clarias laeviceps | reverse complement strand
ATTTTTGAAAATATAACTAAATAACTGAGTACTTAAATGGCGGACCTAACGTGTTAGATTACTCGTTACATCAAAAATGTACTTTGTGTGGCCTCCAAGTGTTAAAGTGTATTAGAGTGCTCGCCTTATCATCCGGAGATTGCTGGTTTGATTCCCGGGTGATGCTGTAATCTCTCACAGCTGGAGGTCTAGAGAGAGCTGATTGGCCGAGCTCTCTCACAGGGGAGGGATGAGAGGTACTTCGTGCTCCCACGTTAATCACAGCTGTACAGCCAATCTGGGGCGTCTGTGAGCTCACGCAAGCGGAAGGAGCGGATAGCGCTGTCCTCCGAGTGTGTTATGCCGCCCCCAACGGTGCGTGAGCGAGCAGTTCGAAAAGATGCGGTCGGCTGGCGTCACGTGGTTCGGAGGAAACAAGTGATAGTTTTCAGCCCTCCCGACTGAGTGGTAGTAGTAGCCTTAATGTGGGAGCCCCCTAGTGACGGGGAAGAATTGGACACGAGAAAATCGGGAAAAAAAACAAAAAACAAAAAAAAACAAGTACTTTGTAACGCGTTACACCCAACACTGGTCAAGAATAACACACTACCTTTATGTCTCTATATAAATCTATATAAAAAATGTACAAGTGGTGTTGATGAAGAAATGTACGTACAGTTTTTTTTACAGACAGATTCAACTCCTCCGCAAGTTGGTGACAAGTCAGTCGGTTTTCAAGGATCAGGTGTTCCTGATCTGAGCGTTTGCACCATTCAAATGTTTTACTGTGGCTAAGCGGTTCATCACCGTACTGAGCTTGAAGTCTTTCGTCAGTGACAATCATTCACGAGAAATGTCATCACAAGTCTCGGTTTGACTTGAACGACCTCCTTGTTCTTTATAATCTGGATAAAGTTGGGCTTGATAACCTCAGAAATTCCAACAACATGCAGCTGATGGTTTTCCATCGTTAATTATTATTTTGTGTGTGTGTTTGTGTCAGGTCACTGGATGGAAGGTTACAGGTGTCTCATAGGAAGGGTCTCCCTCATGTTATCTACTGCCGGCTGTGGCGCTGGCCAGACCTTCAGTCTCACCACGAGCTCAGAGCCATGGAGCTGTGTGAGTTTGCTTTCCATATGAAAAAGGATGAGGTGTGTGTGAACCCCTATCACTATCAGCGTGTAGAGACACCAGGTAAGACACAGGCCCTTGTATTCATTTTTGTGCTGTCCTGTCTGTAAAATAGGGATATATGGTATTTATGTCGTAAGGGCTTGATTGACCTTGACTAACTAGTATCTCTCTCCACTCTCCAAAGTTCTGCCACCAGTACTGGTCCCTCGGCACACAGAGATTCCCAGTGAGTTTCCTCCCCTGGATGACTACAGTCACTCCATCCCGGAAAACACCAACTTCCCAGCTGGCATTGAGCCACCGAGCAACTACATTGCAGGTAAGACTGTGAAGAAGGACAGGAAATATAGATGCACTGCTGCTCTTAGAGGCGTGTGTTAGAAGCCCAAAATTCCCATTCTCACCACATGAGACAGATGAACTGCTTAAACTTTTAAGAAACAAAAGATGATCACTTACTAAAGTGAGAAGGATCAATTGAGCTGATTTTCTTGTGTGAGGCTGAATGAGCTGTGGTCAGACAGGAGCTGGTTGAGACAGAGAGACAAAGGAAATGCAGACAAAGAAACTGTTGAGCTGAAGCCTCTTTAAGCAGGCCAGCAAGGATGAGCACCATGAATGCTGCTAAACACACAAACACACACGCACACACGCACACACACAATGGAACCACCCCAGGGAACATTCTGAGAAACCGACAGACTCTTTCTCTCTCTCTCTCTCTCTCTCTCTCTCTCTCTCTCTCTCACACACACACATACACACACACATGCACAAACTTGTTCCTCACCATTCAACATTTTATTTATGCTGAAGCAATTGTATGTAACAGCTCAGTTTTTACCTTGCTGTAATCTTGATCCTTTTCAAACTCGTACTTCATACTAGTGCTGCACAGTTAATTGCATAAAAATCTAAATTACACTGCGCAATTATTTCATGGCATAAACCTGCACAGCCTTATTACAGGTATATATACACATAGTTGAGAATGTATGTGGTGTTTCTTAATAATTTAAGTAATTTTTTAAAAGAATTTTTAAGGTAATACATAAATATTGGCAAACATCCCTTTTATGTGGTCATTTATGCCATTATTTCCTGTTAGACTGGATAAATATAGTACCAGTCAAAAGTCCGGACACCGTCCATAATTCACTGTTTTTTTGCTTGTGATTAACTTTCTACATTCTAGAACAATACTGAAGCTAACTATGAAATAACACATCTGGAATTATGTAATTAACTACGTAATGATAACAAAGCACAGCTGTTATTTTAAGACAGGAAGGTCAGCTGTTCTGGAACAGTTCTTGCAAGAACATCATGCACAAGCCATCAAGCAGGAAGACCATCCCAGAAAAGCAAGACCAAAACTTAAGTTCATTTCAAGTTACCAGCCTCAGAAACCACCAATTAGTAATAGACACATGTCACATTTTCATATTTTGAATGCCTTCAGCATTGTTTTATAATGTACAGTAAAAAATAAGAATCGGGAAAGACCATGGAATTACAAGGTGTGTCCAAAGTTTTGACTGGTACTGTAGGTTTGAGTACAGAACAGAAAATTTATAGTAGCCTACATATCGGAGTTTAAATCACATTTGCAATGTGTCAAAATAGTCACAGTGTGTTTTTTTTGTTAATCAAATCGTCCTTTATCCTCATATTCATTAAATCACTTGGCAGGCCCAGGTACATACATACAGTAGATACACACAGTTTATTCATTAAAAATAACCTTGGTAAGCTAAGAAACGTTTGTAATGCCAAGCAATTAAAATGACTTCGAACAATCTCTACACTACCTTCATAAAGTTCTGGAACTGCCCTCCCTCCGTTGTCCTCCCATCCCAAATAACTACTCAGCTATTTACCTGCTACCTCATGTTTGTTACAGATGGGATTTCTTTATCACAGTCTCTATTTAAAATGTTCGATTCCCTGAAAAGTATTTGACAGAAACCATGTCTAGGACAATGAGGACACTCAAACTCAAACTCAAAACTCTTTCTCTCTCACCGGCATCTGATCATCATATGATCAGATTCAATCTTATCTATGATTCATCATAGATAAGATTGAATCTTTCCAACCAATCATAATACAGAAGGCAGGATTTATCGGAGAAGATGGGAACCCTGACCTAACTTCAAACCTGGAGGAAAAATGACTTTGTCTAAATGTTTAGCAGAGGTGGGTAGAGGAGCCGAAAATTGTACTCAAGTCAAAATAATATTACTCAAGTGGAAGTTAAAAAGTATTTGGTGAAAAGACTACTCAAGTACTGAGTAACTGTTTTATCGTAATGTCAAATTTTTTATTTATTTTTATTTATTTATTTATTTATTTTAGAAATAATGTAAGCAGTCAGACAAAATGATGAAATAATGTACAAATTCTGACGTTTCCAAATAATAAAATAAATGTAATAAAATAAATGAATAAAACTAAATATTTTTACAAAATAGCTAATTAAGGAACAAGAAACACAAATTTCCTAATTCCACTTTGTTTGACAACATAAAGCTTTTGAAACAAATACCTACTGTAGGTAACATATGTATGTTTGAAACTATATACAGTAATGTATATTCAGTTGCCCTAGAAATGGCTCAGCAGATAGAAAATAATATCAGAACGTGTGTACCAGAGGTCTCACTTTACCATAAACTGTGTCCAGCAGAACAAATGTAAGAAACTTATATATTTTTAGCCTCTAGCTTATTTGCTAATTATATATGTTAAACATTGCAACATTAAATAAAACAGCTAAACTGACCGCGACATGTTTCCTTCACTGTCCACGGCTAAAGATAATTTTTTTTCCCCGCGATGCAGCAAATTTCTGTGTGGTCATTTGACTACATGTGATTATTGTTACTACGTCTGATTGGTAAAACACAGTCATGTGGTTGATCCACCGGCTGCATTTCTCTGGCAAAAATAAAGAATATCTAATGTGTGGAATAAATGGTAGAAAAGTAACGGGTCGAGTGTAGCCGAATGTAGCGGAGTAAGAGTAGCGTTTCTGCTTCGCAAATCTACTCAAGTAAAAGTAAAAAGTATGGTGCAGTAAAACTACTCATAGAAGTACATAAGTAATGTAACGGAGTAAATTTAATTCGTTACTACCAACCTCTGATGTTTAGGGCATGTAAACACACATCTTATCTATTTAATCAGTTAAGTTGGAATGTCTAATCGAAATTATTTCACTGAAATCAGTGAAAATGTATATATACACTACACTTACATTTTTTTTGTTTAGTGATTAGGTAATTTTGTTTAGTGATTAGGTAATTTTGTTTAGTGATTAGGTAATTATGTAACAAACAACCACAACATTTATATGTAATTCAATCTAAAAGTCCAAGGCTGTATAAGGCAGGGTCAGGTTGTATTACCAAAAAAACACAAAAACCTAACACTGAGCTCCTGGTCTCGATCCATCCATGTGCTGTATTTGGCAGATTTAACTTGGGATGTGCTCAGCATTTGCGTCATCAGAACGGTATTTAATTCAGGGTTTGGAAAAGTGGTCAGTAACAGTAAGCTTGAGTTTCCATTTCTGAGACAGGGCCGTGCTGCGCTGCTGCTAGTGAAAATAAACTTACTTATTCTAAACAGGAAGTTCAGTCTAAGGAAAGGTACTGTGAGTCACAAGTGCTACACCTGCTAGCAGGTCCATGTGTGTGTGTGTGTGTGTGTGTGTGTGTGTGTCAAGGTTCAAACAAGGTTGCGGATTTTGCTTCAGTCGATATGTTGAAAGATCTGGAATTTTTGTTGAGAAGTTAAAATAACTTTTCTAAAACTAAAAAAGATATGCACCTGATATGTAACATTATGTAAAGTACAGCTTGTATGTTTTATTAACTTATAAGGTGTGTTTCTTACACTGTTACATGATATTACATATCATATATTTTTTCTCTCTCCTGCACTACACCCATTGTCCTAGTTTGTGCGACATGACTAATTGCCCTAATAATGATTAATGTTGCATGAAAAATGCAAGGCTACTTCAGTCTGTCTGTAAGAGAGGAATTGTTCAGCGGTTCAATTCATAAACACACAAAAATGTGCCCTTAAAAATCATTTTGTAATTTTGTTTGGTTTGCACCTGTATGACCTTTTCCAGGGTGTATGTGTGAGATTGCAATCTTTCGTCTTTAAATATGTATGTATGGCTGGGAGAGGCGGGTATTGGGCTTTGGAGAGGGCCTTGGGGGTCAAATTGAGGACCAAATGTCTCCACAAGAAATAAATATTTGCTTTATGAAATGAAAAAAAAAGAAGCTTTTATATAAGAGGATAAAAAATTGATTAGGATTGGGTTTAGGTCTAGCATAACATTAATAAGCTGCACTGAAAAATATGTCTTTTTCTTTTTCTGAAGACTAAATCAATTAAAATTTTAGCATCCGACTTTTTCTGCAGTGGACTGGGAGTTTTGTCTGTCTGTCTGTCTATCTAACCATCTATCTATCTACAGTATCTATCTATCTATCTATCTGTCTATCTATCTATCTATCTATCTATCTATCTATCTATCAAGCAAACAGAAAATCCTGGTTGCTAGGGTTACTGTTAGTCTTCATTATTGTTTTTTTTTTTTTTGCTTGTTTTTTAGAAACACCTCCTCCAGGCTACCTCAGTGAGGATGGCGAGACCAGTGATTATTCCTTGAACCCTAGCATGGACACAGGTAAGTCAACACATCAGAGATGAGTCTGAGTGCCAGTGAGATCTCTATAAAAACACTGCATGTACAAAAGTACTGTGAAAAAGTATTTGTTCTGATTTTTTTTTCATATTTGTCACACTTGAACGATTCAAATAATCAAAAGCCCTCTAAACCTACTTAGATCATTTGCTAAATCTTCTTCTTTTATACATATAACAAAACTGTAAAGTTGGCGTGTCAGTACATTTAAAATATTTGCAAAGAAATAATTTGGTGGGACGTAAGATGAGAAATAGAACACATCAAGATGGATTTAGAAATTTTTGTCTGTCTGTTTGTTTGTGCATGCATCACATAAAAACTAAGCTCCGGATTTAAATGGGGTTTTGACAGGTGTATTTGGGCGAGCTTGGGGTAACATATAGGCTTTGTTTCATCGCTATCGGCACACTAGAAGAGAGAAGATGGAAAACGGCATTATATCTTAAAAAGCAAATCGACCTTGAAAAAATCATTAGTTCATTTCAAAATTCAACAGATGGCGCTGTACATTTTAAATACACACTTATGTGCAAATGAAATCTGCTTAATAAACGCAATCTCACACCTTCATCCCGCACATTTCACGGTAACACGTAATCATTTTAGTTCATCACAAAATTCAACAGATGGCGCTGTACATTTTTTTTAAACATGCTTATTAATGTGCTATTAAAGTCGCAGGCACATCTAGTCATGAATAAACTGTTATTAACCACAGTTTTTTTTGAAAGCTGAGTTCAATTTCACTTGTCACACCCTGGCCTGATTACTGGCAGACCCGTTGAATCAAACATTCACTTAAATAGAACAAAGTCAGGCAACACATCAAGCTGCAATCTAACGAAGTTCAAGGACAGGTGAAAAACAAAGTATAGTAATTGACATGTACAGTATCAGTCTGGAAAGGGTTACAAAGCCATTTTAAAATCTTTAAGACGAGCACACCAAAATTACTCCATGACGACTCATCGAGGAGCTCTTGAAAGAACCCAGCAAACATCTAAAGAACTGTTATCGCAAACACTTGATTGCAGTTGTTGCCGCCAAGGTTGGTGCAACCAGTCATTACGTTTAGGGGCAATTACTTTTTCACATTGGGCCAGGCAGGTTTGGTGGACAGCTTTTTACCCTTAATAAAGGAAATCATCATTTTAAAATGTTGTATTTTGTATTTGCATTTACTCGGGTTATCTTTGTGTAATATATATATTTTTGATGATTGTAATCATTTAAGTGTGAGAAATACAGAAACAAAATTGGGGGGAGGGAAATCCTTTTTCCCAACATCACTGTATAGCAGTTTTAAACTGTCTAAAAAATTTTTATCATATTTTAGAGCTTAGTGTGAGAATGATTGTGACTCAACCGTCTGGGTTCTTTATGATTTTTTCAGGATCTCCAAGCCTTTCACCAAATTCTTTATCTCCACCACCGAGCAACTTAGGTAGGCCTTTTAAGTCATGTGTGTAGAGTATGTATATATTTGCATGCTTCCGTGTTTGTACACTTGTATTATGAATTCTTGCCTCTGGTCGCTGACCCAGAGGAAGCCCCAGCTGAATGAACCTTTTGTCTTCTCCCAGTCTGATCTCTGTATGAGCACTTGGACAAACACGACACACACTTCATGTGCACGACAGTATCCTGTTGCTTATTATCTGAAGTGAAGATCCTAGGGTTTGTCTTCCCCCTTTGTTACTGGAATAATAAATACCATACCTCCACATACTACACATACACATAGGAGTTTTGTTCATTCAGATAATTTCCTGAAGCTCTTTATGTCTTTTTTCTTTTCTTTTTTTCCGTTTTCTGAAACAGTTACAGGAATTGTGGTGTGTTTATAAAACTGGCAGTGTAAAGCAATAATTTTCTTACCCGAAACATGCTGGTGTTTCCATTGCTCTGTTTCTGGGAATCGACACTTGCTATTACCATCACTGTGTCACCGAGCTCCACCCATCTCTTTCTGCAAACTATTTTTACGTCTTGATCCTTGATCCTGATCGTTTCTTTTTATCCCCCTCTCTATTAGACCTGCAGCCTGTGACGTACTGTGAGCCAGCATTCTGGTGCTCCATCTCCTACTACGAGCTGAACCAGCGGGTGGGCGAAATCTTCCACGCATCCCAGCCCTCCCTCACAGTAGACGGGTTCACCGATCCATCCAACTCGGAGCGTTTCTGTCTGGGCCTGCTGTCCAATATTAACCGAAACGCTGCCGTGGAGCTCACTCGCAGACACATCGGTACACACTGACTTCTGTACTACATACAGTGAAAAAAATACAAGCCAGTGTAAATAATAACACATTAATTTAAACAAAAACGGACAAAGATTCAGCTCCTCTCAACATGATACATGTTAGGCGATATTTCCCCCTAAGGCTCTGGTTACAGTCGGCATGTTGAGTAGAAAAGCACTGCCTAGAGCACTTTTTGTGGTTCCTATGACAGGCAAGATTTAACCATAACATCTCTGCCCCCACTGAGTAATGCCTGCTATCAGATTTAGCTAGAAAAAAGATTTTTTTTTTGTTTCTTTCACTTTTATGCTACCAGTGATTGTTTTTACTTTGCCCACTGAGCCTCGATCTGATTTTTCATGTGATTAAAAAGTGTTATCACTTTTTTTTTTTTTTTTTTAAAGATTTCAGAAAGGTTTTTGACTTTAATACAAATCCAGAGGTGGAAAGTTCCCATGAAGTCTAACCATATTCCATTTCCTTCTTCCCACACGTCTAAAATGTGCAATAAAAAGTGGGAAAACGTCTTAAAAAAGTATCCAACTCTAAGTAAAACATAGTAATTTCTCTGACCACACTCAATCACTGTTGCCATGTTTCTACATTTCGTATCCATGCATTTTAACATGATAAAAACAGAAGAGTACAAGTGATTTATTTATTTATTTTTTAATTAAAGGAGTAAGATCACTCAAGGAAATGTCCATGACCTCATTTTGTGCATGGAGCCTTAGCTATACATGATGCTGTATTTAGGGTAGAATACACTGCCTGGCCAAAAAAAGTCACCATTTCAGAAGGGTCCAATTATTAGTCTGCTTCAAGCAAGGAAAACATTAAGAACTGTCCGGCGCATTATTAAAACCTGGACGGATAGAGCTGAACCATCAACTTTGGGGAAGTGCTCGGAAAAAGCAATCATGAATGACCGTGATCTCAGATCACGTAAACCCTTAGTGAAGTTGCATCATAAAAATCAACAGTGTAAATCCTAGCTATGTTTAAAAGTGAAAGTAATAGCATTTCTACATGCACAGTGTGATGAGAACTCACAGGATTGGGTTAAACAGCTGTGTGGCTTCAATTTGCTAGGGAGCATAAGGATTGGAGTTTGGAACAATAAAAAAAAAAAAAAGTCATGTGGCTGGATGAGTCCAGATTGACCCCATTCTAGAGCGATGGATGCATCAGGGTAAGAAGGGAAGCACATGACCATCATGCATAGTGGCCACTGTACAAGCATCAGCAGTGTTATGATTTGGGTTGCTTAAGGTCTAGGCTCAGGGATGTTATGTGGCAATAATATTAAGTCGGCTGATGACCTGAATGACCAGGTTATCACATCAATGCCTTTTATGAAAAAGTAGATCTTGTAGCATAAGGAATCATTTTCAGACATGAACTGGCCTCAAAGCTAAAGGTGGTCAAACAAAAATATTAATGCATGCAACTTATTCCGGACTGGCAGTGTACATTATAATCATTGTCTGTGTTTTTATTTAGGCCGAGGGGTACGTTTATACTACATAGGAGGCGAGGTGTTTGCTGAGTGTCTCAGTGACAGTGCTATCTTTGTTCAGAGTCCCAACTGCAACCAGCGCTATGGCTGGCATCCCGCCACCGTCTGCAAGATCCCACCAGGTCAGAAGCAAACTCAACCACATGATGTGTTTTCGAATTCTAAATAATCTTGTTCAATTATTTTATCCCTAACACAACTGGGAGATTTTCTCTGTCCTGTTATTCCTCGTTCCTTGTGACGGTTTAATATGTTTTTAAATGGTATGAAAGATTAAAGTAAATTATTTTAATGGAACTATAATGAACACCAAATATAACTGGGCAATAATTCAGCAATTTTATTCTTGGCCTAAAATCACATTTTTTTATACGGTTGTGTGGTTTGGCAAAATATAGCACAGTACTTGAAAACAATTTGGAGATGCATAAATATTGAATTTGGTATTTAACTTTGCTGTAATAACAATAAGCTCAAGTGAAGGTCTATATTAAATATTTGATCAGGAAAATGAGGTGAACTGAAACAAATAGTGAAGATATCCAATCTGCCACAGCTGGTCAGTATTAGGGCTGCGGAATAACATCAGCACCATAATTTAACTTAAGTCATAATACATTTTAGTGATGTCATCGATGTTTTATTAAATTTTGTTATATATTTTAGTTATGATTACAAATCACTGGATTAATCAGAAGTTTTTACAATCAAAATTAATGGTTGATTTTTCAGTTTTCTTATAGATAAAATATTACTTTTAAAATAACTCCCAGGGTCATTGGTTTGAGTCCTGTCTGTGGGTCTGTGTGTGTAGAGTATGCATGTTGTCCATGTGCTTGGTGGGTTTCCTCTGGGTCCTCTGGTTTTCTCCCACAATCCAAAGACATGCAGAATCAACTAATCGACATTTCCAAATTGCCCGTAGTGTGTGAGTGACAGTATGTGTGTGTGTGTACTCTATGAACCCCGTCCAGGGTGTACCCACCTAGCGCCACGAGTACCATGGGATAGGTGCCAGGCCTCCCATGACCCTGTACAGAATAACTTGAAGAAGTAAATGTTTACTGATAATACAAATATTTTAACAGTTTTTTTTTTTATTTAAATGCAATACTGGTGTACAATTGACAGAATGTAAGCAAATCTGTACACTTTGATACATATCGCAGAAATTCCTCTAAGAATACTTGTATTCACTGAAAATGAATCTTGACGCATGCATCCTAATATTTTGCTGTCAGTCATATTTGGTTCTGTGTGTTTTGACAGGCTGTAATCTGAAGATCTTCAATAATCAAGAGTTCGCTGCTCTTTTGGCCCAGTCAGTGAACCAAGGCTTCGAGGCAGTGTATCAGCTGACCCGCATGTGCACCATCCGAATGAGCTTCGTCAAGGGCTGGGGAGCCGAGTACAGGTGAGTCCAGGCTGCCTTACCCGAGCCAACAACAATCTACTTCAACACTGTGCTATAATAACAGGTTCATGTTTAGATCTACTTGAGAAGAACTTCTGACAGCGGGAGAATTGATCATTTTTGGGTAGTTAAGACTTAAAACATAGAACCTTTATACCTTTCATTGCCTTATTTCTAAACCTGGTGCTTTCCTGGAACTCATTCGTAGGAATTAGTTGAAGTGAAGAAAAGCGTCACAACGAGTCAGTTGTTCTTTGCTAGCCTGTAAAATGAGTTGAAATGTGCCCAGTAGATTTGGACGCAGTGCAGCGATTCTTGGTGGAGTGTTTAGAGGAGAGCTAAATATGTGTGAAGGGTAGAGATCTGTCTGCCTGTCTTGTCTATCTATCTGTCTGTCTGTCTGTCTGTCTGTCTGATTGTCTGTCTATCTGTCTGCCTGTTTGTCTGGGCTGGTTTTGAAGTTGACTAACCAGCCTCACCACTGGATGAACATCTATAGATGAGCACACCAGCCATGTAATCTGTTAGGTCTGTGCTAGCAAGTCACACAGCTCTGAAAACACACACCCTGAGAAGTGTCAGAGTTTCCTGGTTTCTCTCTCGCTTTCTCTCTCACACTCTCTTTCTCTTTCTCTCACTCACCTCTGCCTTTGTGTCTCGCTTTCTCTCTCTCGTGACTAATCTTTTGTTGGAATGAGAGAAACCAAGACCATAATTGAAACCATTTCCACTGGGAAATTCACCATAAAGACATATGAGAGACAAAACCGAAAGGAAGAAAGAGTAAAAATACAGAATGTCTGTTTTTCAAAGAGCTTTCTGTATTTAAGTAGATGCTTCCCCTCACGCTATTTCTCTCTGTTTTTCTCCCTCACTGGCACATGCATTTTCTTTCCCTTAAACTTATTTTAAAGCTACAGTGCTTAGGTTTATTTTCTTTAAGGGACGTTGTGTAAAAGTAATTATTACTGGAATAACAGAGAAAATCTCGACTACGTACTCAACCCTAAATGACTTGTACAGCTTCTCACAGGTCTATAGACATTATAACATAGAGGAGCCGTTGCCCTTGTCTTTGAGTTGCAGTGAGTCCATGGCTAAACCCAATGGTAGCATATCTGCTAACTCAACACCAAGAAGGTAGACAGACTATAAGAGACAGATCTGTTCAACCAGACCTTGTATTATAGCTTGATTGGCCATGACCGGTGATCAGCTGATCATCCTCAGATATAAATGAACCTGTACCGAGTGGTGTGGCAGAAACACATTTTTAAGGGGTTACGTTTATCAAAAATCAAGCCTGTTAAAAACTTCTTAAAACCCTTTTTTCCAAACTCTGCTACGTTAGATTAAAATTTTTATATTAAATCTGAATATTTCTACACATGATACTTACAGAATCAGAATATAAATCAAATCTACACCTTGGTATTATAATAATATGGTATCGGGTGACCCATAATGATTCCCATTCATACTCACCATGTGGTAATGGCAGCAGATGATGCCATGATTCACGTTGAGTCACATCCCAGTTCTTTTACTACTAATAAAACAAGTGTGTTGTAACAGAAAAAAAAAACACTTGTTACGAGTTAATGTGTTTGAAGCCTGTTTGAGTTCTTGCATGAGTAAAGGGCAAATTTGAAGAAAGTGCGAAAATTCAAAATCTTACATAAGAGCAGCTTGAAGGAATGAATTGTGATCCAATTTAAGGTTCATGCGAAACTAGTAGTAGCTCTGAGCTTCAGTGTGTTACATTTAAAAAAAAAAAAAGTCATGTATCATCATATTTAAGTTAAGGCCAGAAATTCCACTTGAGTAAAAGATGCAAGTTGAACAAACAAACTGAAGTAATGCTTAAAAAAATGGTACATTTATGTTAAACTCATTGAATAGCACTGTCGCCTTGCACCTCCAGGTCCCGGGTTCGATTCCCGCGTCGGGTCCGTGTGCATGGAGGTTGCATGTTCTCCCTGTGCTTGGTGGGTTTTCTCCGGGGCATCTGATTTCCTCCCACAGCCAAAAAACATGCGGATTAGGCTAATTGGTGTTCCCAAATTGCCTGTAGTGTGTGAACATTGACTGGAGGTCTTCCCATGGTGATGTAAGTGGGAATAAATACAAAGGTCACCATTGGCCTCCACAGTCCCTAGTTGGACTACAGAGGTTCCTAGATGGATGGATTAAATAGCATTAAGTACATTTACAGACTTCATTTATTTGAATAAAACTGATATATTCTCAATATGTAAAAGCTAAACAAGACCAAAATAATTTTTAGTGTATTCCTTGCTCAGCATTATTTTTTTTATGAAACATAAGCAAAGCACCAAATACATACAGTATGTGTTTGGCTTTAGGGACATTGAACGGATCAACATTTATGGGGGGGAACACCTGTCCATCGGCCATCAGAATCAGAAAAATCGGATCCCCTTGACTGAGTATTTCAGAAATGAAAAACAAACAAACAAGCAAACAAATCATCCGGTAAAATTTTTGCCAATACTGAATCAAATGCTCATAGACGATCGTATGCACTACATTGCTCCCAGCTGATCGGAAGACCAAATAAGCGCACGTGGTGTTCCTATTAAACTGGCCTCATTTTAAAAAAACATCCTTTCCACTCAGAGATCAGGCTGTGAAACTGCCAGGGAGAACTTTTTTTTTTTTTTCCTGTTGCGCAGCTTGGGAGCTCAAACATAACACGATTAATTTTTAAAAGAGTAAGTATGCATAAGATGATTTATGACTTATTTATGTTGGAATACTTAAACAGTTCCTCACCCTCATCACATATTCAACTAAATTCCACATGCAGCACTGTGCCTGCAGCAGTACTTGGGCTGGCATGTTCCTCTCCATTAGTGCAGTCAGTGAGTCATTTATTCTGCTCACAGGTTGAATAGAATAATTTAAAGCAGTACAAACTTTAAACTGAAGTTAAGGCAATAAATCCTTTAAATCAGAGCCTCGTCTCATCTGTCACACCCGTTCTTAACCGATCTTTCATCATGTTTTTTTTTCTCTCTATCCTTTTACTGTCCTTATACCACCCTGTACTTCCTCTCCTTCTCTTTGATCTTCACCGAAATTTTCAATTGCGGCTGAGAAGCTGCTAACAAACAGTCATTCAGAGACACAAAGAAGTTAACGTGTGCTGCAGAAAAGAGAGTGGCCTACGTCTGAAGAGAGAGACAGGCAGGGAGGAAACGAGTGAGAGAGCTGCCCTTTATTTCAACATGTCCTCAAGTGTCAAAGGAGCCATTTAACTTAATTAGGAACACAGAGGAAACCGCAATTATACAGATTTAGACTTAGTGAATACTGTGTGTGTGTGTTGAGAGAGGGAGCGAATGAGTATGTGAGAGAAATGAAGAGAACCAGACAGGGAAAAAAGTAACTCTGAGGAGAAGAGCAGAATAAGAATGGAGTAAGGTGAGGCATAAAGTCAAGGTCTCCAATACCCAGAGACAAGATGTGAATGTGTGTGTGTGTGTGTGTGTGTGTGTGTAATGGGAAGAGAAAGAAACTGGGCCGTTGTGTAATCAGAGTGGAATGTAGGAGAGTGTGTTTGGCCGTGATGGTGGTCCCTGTGAGAGACTGGAGTCGTGTAGAGCAGAGTTTACACACAGCCTGAGCTCAAATCCAGACACACTTGGGTCGCTACAGCCACTAAGGCATGGGCTGTGACCTGCTAATTCATTAGCTAAATAAATCAACTGTCGTTAGTAGCTGTAATTAATACAGGATCGCCGGATGGTGTGTGATGCCTTACCTTCCTTCAGCATCCTGAACATGTTTTTTATGTAACAGGTTTATTCTGCTTATACCACAGCTGTTATTATTGTTGTTGAGCTTCTTCAAATCAAATTTAAATTTTATTTGTCACATAAGTAAAAGTAAGTAAACATCAAAAATAAATTATGGAATAAAATAAGAAATAGAATGTCGAGAAACATATCTATAGAAAAACATAGCTATTGAAAACAGAACAAAAATATTAATAAAAATATAAAATATATAAACTTAGCTATACAATATAGTAAATATTAAAATATAGAAAACTATAGAAAAACCTTAGCTGTAAACTTTTGTTGTGAGTATAAATACACGCATTATGTACATTGGGGGGAGGGGCGTATGTACGTGCGTATGTTCGTAAGGTGCAAAAATGAAATGAAATAGAAATGTCCAGGGTGTGTGAGAAGGTGCCTGAATGTACCGATGGCCAGAAATGTCCAGGGGTGAAATACATAATATAATGTATACTCCTGTTATCGCTTACTGTACATTATAGCAGCTATAAAGAGTCATTCAATAACCAGCATCTCTTTTTACCTCTTTCTTTACCATAATTGGAGAAAACATCTAGCTTGTCATGTTGTTAAATAAAAAACATAAACATCTGTATGCATACTGTAAGCTTCACCATGAAAATGGTCAATCTGTGTATTTTATTGGTTAAATAACAACTTTTACCTGATGTGGAATGATACCCTGTTAGGTTGAGCATATTGATATAAACTGTTATTTGTGCTTCAGCCGGCACTACTTTCAGAGCTGCTCTTAAAGAAAAAAAAATCAACAACATCACTTTTTTTCTCACCCTTTAATTTCTCTCTCTCTCTCTCTCTCTCTCTCTCTCTCTCTCTCTCGACCCTTCTCTTCTTTACTCCGCATTATAGGCGACAGACAGTCACTAGCACCCCCTGCTGGATAGAGCTGCACCTCAACGGACCCCTGCAGTGGCTGGACAAGGTGCTCACCCAAATGGGCTCGCCGTCCATCCGCTGCTCCAGCGAATCTTAGGAAGGACCCTCTTATTACCACCACAGGAAGTAGCCAAAACCAAAAAAAAAACCACAAACATATTCCTGTAAATATACATATTCCTACAGGAACTGACATCTTAAAAGCCATGAGTCAATAGGAAACTAGTCTGACAAAGCCCACCCACCTTCAGTAGCACTTTCACACACGTTCATCCCAAACAGGAAGTGTGTATTAAACAGTACAGTTTTTATTTGTCCACATTGGTTTTCGCTGACAGTTTTTCTTTTGTTTGTTTGTTTCGTCCTGTTTTTTTTTTTGTTTTTTTCTTGGGATTTTGGTGAACTGAATTAATTGGGTTGATCATGTGTACTGTAAATTTCCCTTTGTTGTTTTTTCTGTGTACAGTGAAATATTAATGGATTTTTTTTTACTATACATTTTAGTTAAAGCTGTAGTTGTCTATATTTTGGTTAATTTTCTTTGAACAAATGAAGAGAGGTAAGCTTATTATGTAGTATATTATATATGTTATTCTGACATTGTGAGGTCATTGTAAGAGGTGTCGTCCTATCAGCTGCATGTTTGTCATTTGATTTTATCTTAACTGACTTCTTTTTTTTTTTTTTTTGGAATCTCATATCAGAAAAGTTTAGAACTAAGCACATCACATTTACCGAGCCAGTTAAAAAGAGCCCTGCCCATCATTAGCCATAATTCCTTCAGGGCAGAACTGAAATTATTAACATTAATTGTTGAAAGCATGCGCTAGCTGTTTTCAAGCTAATATCTGTTCACCACAACTGAAGTGTAGGTGTGGTTACTGCAGACGAGAATTTCAGCACGTCTTCCTGTACTGAGAAAAAGAAGAAGAAGAAGAAGAGAAAAAAAACAGAAATCCTGTTTACTCAAAACTCACCTTTGATGCACGTCTAAATGCAGGTGTTGCGGTATCAGTAAACTGTTCTGTGTTTTAGAACAGTTTCATAAATACTTTATGTCAAAAAGTATTCAAAAGACCCAAAGCTTAGAGAGTGGCGATTGTATTACTTTTATCATCCCAAGATCTGCATTCTCAGAGAGTAACAGATTTGTAAACTTCATTACTGTTGTACAGTTTAAAGTATTTTTGGATTTGTTTTTGCGTAGTAGTCTAACTGTGTACGGTGGCCTGGGACAGCTAGTCACGTCTATGTCAAATATAAAAGAAAAACATAACTCGACATGTCTGCTTTAAGAAACTTAATAGGAAATAGTTTATTTACTTTTGAATCAGAGCACCAGATCACCAGATCGTACATGCAAAAAAGGCAGTATTACAAAAAAACAAGTGAATAAAAACTTTGTCTAGACATCAAAACCTTTGCAAGCTAAGCGTGATTTCACATGTTGTTGTTGAATATCTACAGTATATGCATGCTGTAGCCAGAAAGGACAAGTCTAATCAATGCAATTTGTAATCTGATCAAAAACCTTAATGACGCATCACGAAGCGTACTTTAGAAATACTACAACATTAATCATGTTTGAAGTAGAAGCAAAAGAGAAATAAATCTACATAACGTAGAAAACGTCAAAGGGTTTTCCCAGCATGCCGCACATGGAATTCCGTAACTCTCATTAGACATGAATTTCTGTTCTCAGTACAGAGGAATGTGTGGAAATTCTTTGTGGTAATCTAACTTACGCTACACCTACAGGTGATAGAGATTAGGTTGAGAAAGTTTGCCTTAAATATTTTTGGAACGCTGTACGATGATCGAGCCTTGGCGTTGCCACGGGCAGTCACACTACCGCATAGTTTGCGGCATTAAGAAAACAGAATGATGGCGGGCAGAGGGGGAAGGGTGTCACTGTAGATTACTGACAGATGAAAGGTTGTTATTACTCTTGTGGTAGAGCCACACATCAGTGTTTTTAATCTGTCTACATGGAGCAGTGCCAAACCTCGCACAGTGCATGTGTGTGTTCTCTTAAGATGTGCTTATGGTAGCTGTTTAATCTGTGTGCCAGCTGTCTCTGCTGTATGTCTCTATGTGTCTGGCCAGGCTCCTGGTGAGTTCAGATATCCCCGTCTGTGAGGCACGGTTAACACTCAGACCTCCTTCCTGTATGTGGAAGGTGCGTGTAACCGATATCCGTGCTTAAGCTCTGGCACCGCGTGAGTCCGTTCTATATTTGCAGCAGTCCAGGTCCCCGGGTGGTTTGTAGACAACAAATAAACCGGTCATTACATTGACGAGATTAAAGAGGAGCTCGGATATCAATTGACAACTTGTCATAACGGCTCACATTGCTTTTCCTTTAACGTGAATTAAATTTGATTTCATTTTGTTTGTCAGTTGTACAGACAGAAATCCGACCTGTTGCCATTCAGCCATGAACTGAGGTTTCTTGTTGCTTTGTATGTTTATGTTAAATAAAGTTGATTCATCACAAAAATCACCTCAATCTATGAATGAAAGATATGGTAGAATTATTTGCCGTACTAGTGTAGGTGTTCCAAATTATTGAGTGAAGCAGCATGTATTGTAATTTGAATTATATAATATATAATATAACTATTTGTTAATGTTTAGACAGACAGAAGAGCTACACTAGTAGTTTAGGTAAGCATACAGAGTGCTAGCATTATGTACAGTATACTGTATATACCGATCAGCCATAACATTACAATGCAAGACATTATGCCAGTATTGTATAGCTTCTCCTTATGCCTCTTCTCCACAAGAGCTCTGGAGGTGTGCTTTGGTGTCTGGCACCAGGATGTCGGCACCGTTTTTTTTGGGTGCTGTAGGTTGCAGGCTGAGGCCTTCGTGAATCAGACTTGTTTGTCCAGCTCATCCCATAGGTTCTCAATCATAGGGATTGGGATATGGGGAGTTTGGAGGCCGGATTCTTTACCTGCTGGGCGCCGTGTGCAGAAAACTGTGATGCACTCTGTGTTCTGATGATTTTCTATCATGGCCAGCATTGTCTTTTTTTTTTTTAACATTGTGAGTTGAAGTGGCTTTTCTGTGTTAATGTGGTAATGTTATGGCTGATTGGTGTATAGTTTAGACAAAATCCACACTTGGCTGCGCCAATCTCTTAAGTGTCAGTTTAGAAGAGCCAGTACAAATTTCGAAAACGCACATATGCACCAAATTTTGTAAGGTTCATTTATCATGTTTTGGACCTTACATCTGTAAGTAATAAGATTCTAAATATATTACATCCATCATTATTCATCATTGTGTTTTTATTTTATTTTATTATATATATATAAATAGTTTCTTTCTTTCTTTTTTCATTCAAAATGAAGCAAAGTGAATGAAAGGTTTTCTACAGGTATACATGTGTATATATTCAGGTGCTTTTATTTATATTATAAACTTTAAAAAAAAAAAACTTTTCAACTAAAACAAATCTAAATCTTTCTGGTTTTTTGAAAGATCTGTCACAAAAGCAACATTACTGCTTTCATGTATGTTTAAGCATGCTGTATAGATATCCTCGCACTCCTCCTGAAATAGTCCATCCTGTTCAGAGTGTGCTTTTGCATGGATTTTCTACTCTTGATACTTATTCAGTTCAAGACTCTTGAACATGACTTGCAGATTAAAGCATGCTTCTTTTCAAAGTTGAAATGTCTAGACGAGTACTATTTTGCTAACCATTTCCTCGGGGTGGGTAAAAGCTGGCAGGTTTTTTGACAGCCATGTATTTTTATACTACAAAGAGAAATAGTGAAAGGGCTTCAAAACGGAATATTTGAGATTGTGTATAGTGAATGTTGTGCTTAGTTTTTTTTTTTTTTGGTGGGGGGGCGGCGGTTTCTTTGGTTGGTTGTTTTGTCTTGGCAAATTTTAAGAGACTGGGCAGTATGACTGTGCATTGATGCTAAAAAATTCCCTATGTAAAGAACGTAGCTTAAATTTGAATCCTTTTTAGAGCATTATGAATACAACGATGATGGGTGGAGGGAGTGTCTCGTTATTTGTCTGAAGAATGAAAGGCTATTGTTGAAAAGGTTGTTCTCAAGGTTGTTGCTGAACATTTTTAAGTATATCAGAAAATATTTTGCCAACATCTTTAGCCATAAACATTTTCCTAAAGTTAGTAAGTATAGTTCACCAGCAGCAGATTTTAAAAGCCCTAAATATGTTTGATTTCCATGCTTTGGTCATTTATGTTATAATAAATAATAGCATGTATTGTTATAATAACCAGATCATTTGTGATTATTTATAACAATTATATTCTCATATTGGTATTTTTGAGTTATGGATGAATTATTCTATTGCCAAACATCAACAAAAGATTTTCATCCTGAGCAAAGAATCCACATTTTATTTGAAGTTTTTCAGCAAATTGTTGAGTTAACTTTGAGTAGTATGCATTATTGTGCTTGTTATTCATTGGTTGTGCGTTTAATTGTCTTATTCTGTGACATTGTGCTTAGCTTGTGGTTTAAATGTCTTTCTTTTTGTATGATGAATATATATGAATATATACTTTATTATTTTTCTCTGCATTTAAAGCATCAACTATACATGTCATTGTATTTGTTATAAATGTACTTTTAATAAAAAGATATATCTCAAATTGTGTCATTGTTATTTGAGTTCATATTTCACTACTAAGATCTGAACAGACTCGTGGGAGTTTCGTCTCAAGATTAACGGTCATGGCCTGTATTGGTTTCGGTACTGTTTTAGCATCTTCTCATATTTAGTCAAGCCTGGATTCTTCAGTTCTACCATAAGCATCACGACTTTTGTGACTCATTTGTAGTATGAGAAATTTTCCTAAATTTTTGAATTTTTGCACCATAATTTTTTTAGACTTGACTTATTAAGGCCTCAGTATTGTTTTGGGGGAAAAGCAAGACATGTCATACCAATACCACAATTTAAAGAATGTAAAACATAGGATGGCATAATAGTGAGAATAATAACAGTGATTTTAGAGTTTCATACTGCTTTATAGAGAAATTGTTTCAAAATTGGAAGTTCAAAATACCTGTTTACATCTGTATAAATACATTTTATCATCAAAGATGAAAATATTCATTAGTTGAATTTTCAAAGTTAGATTTACTGTCATGTACTATATGCTTTCAAGATAAGATGAGAGTCACAAACTGTAAACCTTTTAGTTTTATAATAAAACTGACAAGGAATACTGAAACCGTTATTGTTGGCACCCTTAAGAGAAGTAACCCTTTGCATCAAAAACTAATGGGAGAAATACTAAAGACTAAAACTTTTTAAGTAATATTAATCAAATAGAAATGAGTGCTAGTCATACTAATACTAATAGTACATTTCTATTAATTTCATGGTTCATAAATTATCATTTATTTTTTCTTTCATGGCAGCACATTGGCTTAGTCAATGTTGCCTCGCACCTCCAGGTTCCGGGTTCGATTCCCGCCTCGGGTCTGTGTGCCCTCCAACAGTTCAAAGAAATGCAGATTAGGCTAATTGGCGTTGCCCATAGTGTATGAGTGCGTGCCTTGCAATGGATTGGCACCCCGTCCAGGGTATACCACGCCTTGTGCCCTAAATTTCCTGGAATAGGCTCCAGGCCTTCCGCGACCCTGTATACAGGATACAGCAGTAAAGACGATGAGTGAGTGAGATGAGAGTGAGTCTTTCTTTAATTCATTTACTTTCATTTAAACTGCTCCCAGTGCTTGTCAGAACAGCGGTTTGAGAAGTTTAGCCATAGATGTAGTTTTCTAGAAAGGCAGGACATACTGTCCCTAGTGGCTGAAATGTGGCACTACACAGAGTCTTCATTAGGTTTAATTAAAATATTTATTGAACATATAAAGGAAATAAATGCCTTAATGTTTACCAATAAATTGGTATTTGTTTGTTAATTCAGCAGCATTTCTATTTTACGAGGTTTCGCTGTTCGTCAGCGTCCGCCTAACAAGTTCTTCTATGGAGTAGTACTACTGTTGGCCGCTAGAGGCGCTCTCCCCATTCAACTCGTTAACTTCTTTATCAGCCTTTTTAGGGTATTATTTCCTTTTCGACTTGTTCAAACGGTAATCTTGTAGACTTGAATAATTACAAATAAATAAAATGATTGCAAGAAATATATTTTCTTTGGTTGCTATTATGTTTGGTTTTGTAATAAATTAATTTTAAGCACTCATGTCATGTGACATGGCCCACATGCGGAGTCACATGTCACATGATCTGTGTGCTGACAAATTAATTTATTACCAAACAAGAAGGTCACTTCTACACAACATGTAATTTAATATCTTTTACAAGCCTAGTGCAACAGCAGGAGAACCTGTTACTGAGCATTTTCTGATTGTGTGTGCATGTGTGTAATGGATATGTGAGTATGCATATTTAATAGTTTTCAGTTTACACAAAAGTGGTTCATGTGAACAATGAATGTTTTACAAGACTAGATGAAAAATGAAAGCCTAATATTATAATATAAACCATCTGACATTTTACATTTAACAGGCTTTGACCTGATGGCTGCCAGTGCGCTTCATTTGTGTGTGCTCATGTGTGAAAGAAAAGACCCTAAGGTACAGCACAATGTCACCAGAAACTGATGTGATGCACTTTCTTGTTTTGTTTTATGCAAGTTTGTCTCTATTGTCTTCTGTATGTTCATGCATACCACGCCGCACAGTAATTGGACCGTGTGAACTGACGTCAGTTAAAGAATTTGGGGGAAAATGTCAAACTCTGCCTATAAGTTTGCCCCAGACTCACCTATACTTCACCATAACTCTTTATTTAAACAATCCTTGGCTATACTCTGAATCTTCACTTTATCGAAGAGTCTTCTCTGCGTACTGTGCGACTAAGGATGGCTTAGCTGTGGGTAAATCTCTAGTCATAAATAATGCAAAAAAATGCATATAAAGGTAACATACATTTACAAATTTCTACAAACACAGGTTTAATATTGTACAAAAAATATGCTACAAGTCTTCCATACATTAAAAATTAATTTTGATTGAATAAACAAATTCTCTGATAACTCAATGTCAACGACTGAGATAACATTTTCACTGTAATAGAGCGCCAAAGTCGGCTAACATGCCCGATCCGCAGCCACATTCTTGGACGCTGTGGATGACAGTGGTGTGGAGCCGGTGCTGGATAAAAGCTATTGAAATGCTCTTTGTAATAGTTATAATGTGGTCATGCAAACATTTTAAGTATAATGCACATCAATCGTTGTGAATCAGAGCCATCATGACCAGCGCATGCTCATTATGTTTTTGTTTTTTTTCCTCTGGCTCCAACGATCGCAGACCCCTAGTGTTCAAACCGTGCAATTTTCTGATGGATAATTAATAGAAAGCTGATTCCTATGAGATGAAATGCACATTCCTACAGTGCACGTTATCTGATTTGTTTGGATTGCGATACATCATGTCTCAAAACTCAGTAGCTCATTGTGCACAAGAAACCATGCACATTTTCTTTTTGTATTTACTTAATGCACAGACAATTGTATTGTATCGCACACTTGCTTTATTCACATTTTAATCATGTGTTAATAATGAATTATACTGTTTACACACCATTGGCACCCATGGAAGATTTAACCCTTGAATAAAACAACTAAACACCTACATTAAAGCTAAAGCCTCGTCATATGTACTTTTGTTGTATATAGCTGAGTGTTAGATACACTTAAGTAAAATAGCCATTTCATTAGGGACACCTGCACATCTACACACTTATGCAATTCTCAGTGGAGACAATCATGTGACTGCAGATACTGGTTAAAACTGAACAAACATCAGTGACAAATTCTCTTCAACTCTTCAGGTTTTGTGGACCTGTGCCCAATGTAGGCTCAGATTCCTGTTCTTGGCTGACATGAGGTGAACTTGTTGTCTTCTGCTTTGGTAGGCTGTCCAACTCAGCAGGTTATGCATTCTTTGATACTTTCCTGCTCACAGATGTAAAAAGAGTCTGTTTATCCATTCTCATTTGACATGCCTGTCATAAATTTAAACTAACATTTAAACTCTACTGCTATAAAATAAAAAGACTTGGGACTAGGTAAGGACTCGTGGGAAATCCAATGCTAAGAATATCAGATTTTTATAGTATATGATTCATCCGGGTTCACTGTGACTCTGAGCTTGAATTTCTGTGGCTGCATTCCAGGCAGTTCCACATGACAACATTAAGCTTGATGTGTTTAGGTGTCTGGCTCCCCTGCTATGTGTCTGTATTGCTTAGTAACGTGTAACAAGACCCCACAGCTCCCGACACATAGCAGACTGTATAGACGTTGTATTCTGTACAAAAATGATAGGAGTCTTTGTTCAGGGGCCCCTCAAGGCAGGGTGAGACGGACCTGCTGATCTATTGCTCTCACACTCTCCAGTGATATAACAATGGAACAGAGGTTATATGTGGAACTCTCACCTCGGTACTACAGATGTGCACTTAGTTGACTCATGTCATGCTTTAATTGCCCACTTATATGACGACATTTAAACTTGTTTATTCAAACAGGTAAACTGTTCCTGCATGAGAATTACTTTCAAATATGAGAATCTGTCTGCACTGAAGCATTACACAAAGCGTATAGTATTTGGGTCGATTCGAATCGTGAGAAAGTTTTCCAATGAAAGGTACAGACAGCAGTTCCTATGCCTTTGAGGTCGAAGGTTGAAGTTAAAACTCTATCACCATCATTTATAGGCAAACCGTCTTACCCTTAATTGACACCAACTGTGTTGTCTAATTCAAGTCAATCAGTCAAAATTTTCAGTCTAATATTATTATGATTCATTACAGCGTTTAGTCAAAGGACTGTATTTTTATATATTGCCATCTAGGGTTATATTAGACATTGCAGATACATCAAGAAGAAATTATACAGTAGTAAGATTGTTTTATAGATACATAGCTTGTTTATTATGATTCTTTAAAATGTCCCAAAATCTGAAATAAATTAATTGCAGGTATTATATCTTTTTTATTAAGTAAAATGAAATTATAGATTACAAATTTGGAATTATTTTAGGATAAAAACAGCTTTCCAGGTCCACCATTTAACAGCTTTAAGTGCTGATCATACAAAAAATGTTGTTTCTTTTTAATGGAGAATGGAGTTTCTTTCCTCCTCCAAGTGGCTCACGACAGCCTCAGTGTCAGCCTAGTGATGTTCATTTTTTTTTTTTTTTTAATAGTAAAGGTTGTTTGCTGCTAACACACATTATCACGACATCACCATTTTTAGAAAATAACATTCTTATTTAAGTAGCATTAACCTGTTTATGACTGTTGCTTCCATTATAAAAGAATGACGTGATTATTATTTTTTTTTTGGGGGGGGGGGGGAGGGCAATATTGAGATTTATTTTTTAGTTTTGATGTCAGTAAAATAGTGGACAACATTAACCTCTTTATGACTGTTACTTCCATTATAGAAGATTGACGTGATCTTGTTTTTATCCATATTGAGATTTATTTTTTTGTTTTGATGTCGGGAAAATAGTGAACTCATACATCTGTAATGGAAAATTAGGTAATAGTGAAAGCCTGATAAAGGATTTAGTCAGTAGCCAGATTTCAAATACCTCATGAATCATTCTGGATATTAGGTCAGATCTCAAACTTCAGTAATATTAAAAACAGACATTTTAGCTGCTATAGATTTGTATAGAAATCTTTTTCACTTTTCAAATCTTAGTCCTAAATGATTTACAGCATCTTATACGAAATTCTTTGCATCTTTTTGATAGAGTCTTTTGATCAGGGAAGCAGACAGGTACAGGTTAGGTGTTAAAGTCTTTTCATTTTAAGGAGCTCTTGGTGCCCTCTGTTGGCCAAAGGAGGTCCTATGGTCTGCTGTTAAATCAGTCAGAGAGGCTCAGATTTCTGAACCCAGCAGGCAGACAGGTCGAGACAGACATGCCTGACACACTGGGGTAGTTGAGGACTGTTGAGTCGTTCAGCACATAGGCTGATTGTTTTAATGCCCTTTGATGCTTATTGTTCAGCACCTGGTTTTGGTCTTGCTCTTGCTGAGTTACATTGTGGGCCACAACTAATGCCTTATGTTGCACTTATCTTTTTCTATTACTATTGTATTACTGTAGCTAGACATTTATGAGCAAGTTAGAGGAATGTCCTGAATTGTATGTCTCTGATCTAAATTACTCCATCATTACATAAGTCATATTGACTTTTTCAGACATACAGTATTAACAATATGACAATTTACAATAATCAAACACTGAATAAGACCAAGTCCATGTTTTAAATATGTATAAAGTAAATTATCACTCTGTAGTATAATATTGAATTGAAATCTTCAGAATTGCCTTCAGTTACCTATATTGTTCCACAAAGTGACAATTTTACTTAGGAAATCTCCCACATCCCAGGCCTATCCATCTTTTAAAAACTGGCCATTTACACTTTGTTAACTGACTGTCCAACTGTCCTGAGCTGATGATCAGGATGAACAGATGACTCAAACTGCAAACCATCCAAACCTGCTGACAGTAACATAAAGGTCAACCACACACAGCACTGACAGCCCCTGCCTTTGTTGGTAAACAAATTAATCTTCTCAAAGGTCACCATTTGTCCTGCTGTGCTTCCTTCTCCTTCCTATCTCTGTTCAGGAGAAAAAAAATCTGTCAGCAACCTAGATCTCACCAGTGGACTGCAGTTTTGCCGAGCTATCAGCATTCTGTAGAACTAACACACACCTGATGGCGGTGTCGCGCGCTGCTGCACCACAGCTGTCTTGGGACAGAAGACGCTACCGGCTTGTGCATGCCAATCGGAATGGTGCTCGATTCTCCAACTGGCGCTCGCTGGACACCTGCCCACCAGTGAATGCTGCTGGCCAACACTCCCTGCCTTAGGCCCTGGGCCTTCTGTTCACAATAGAGATAGACGCTTCTGTCTTCTCTCCTGTGTAAAAAAAAAAAAACTTAAAAATATCTCCATCCACCTGCTCAGTTCCTCTGTAAAAATCAGATCCTCAGTCTCCAAGAAACTTAAAGCAAAGAAATGATGGTGCACTATACAGTATGTTAAACATATAACATAGGAATAGAGTAGGAAATGTTGTTTTACCATCTCCAGCACAGTTTTGTACCATTGTCGCCATCTCACAACCACCAAGTTCTTATATTGATCCTGAGCTTGGATTACTGTCTGTGCATGTCCTCCCTCTGTCCACTTGGGTTTAATTCACATTCTCTAGTTTCCATCTCAAAAAAAAAAGAAAGTAAGTAGATTTTTGTATACAATTTTGTGTGCTCTTTCTAGTTCCTGGGCTAGACTTTGTATCCACAGTGACTCAGATAAAGCACTTAGGTGAATGAATAAAAGTATTATTACCTACCATCAGTACCTCTGTTTTGATTTGAGTATCAATTTTGGTTTGAATTTCTGTAGCTGCGTATACTACGGCATTGGATCCTTCATAGCATTTCTGTCCTCTGAACAAAAATCTTGAGAATTCAATTTTGACTCCAGCAGCTGCCAGAGCTCTGATTAATGGCTGCCCATCTCTCTGCCTACTGAAAGGCAGCCATTTTGAACGGCGGACAAATCCAGGCAGTGACCCACAGCTAATAACCTTCCACTTGAGCAGGCTATTGAGCGAAAAGCACCACTGTTTATTGTGCTGTTTGATAGCGGCATCAGCTATAAGTGAATAGGCCAGAGGGTTAATAATCTTTATAAGGCTTTACCAGTCCTGTGCTGTAGGGGAAAACAGTGACCCAGATTATCTACTGGGAGGCTTTGGGTTGATTGTAACCGATAAACAGTAAAGTACGCGAGAGATGTATAGCTTGTAGAACGGTTTCAAATTTAAAGGTTAAACCTACAGTGGAGTCAGTGATATGGAGTTAGCATGTGCTGTAATGTATGATAATCCACTGATGTGAATTGTTTTTTTTTTTTTAATGATTTATGTACTCAATCAATCTGAAAATCATAAACATGACAAAGAATACACAGCTGACAGACAGATTCATTCATTAAAATGATCTCAAGGAAAACATCACCAGAGGTTTTTAAATTGGATCTAGCATAAAAATAACTTCTCATTTCTAAGCATAATCATGATACTGCTATATCAAACACTTAAAAAGAAAACTGGTATGAAAAGTGCAGAAGCCGTTTGTTCGTTTAGCAGTAGTGTGCCATGCCTGTGGTGTACCAGCATGGTTTAAGGAGCAATGGCAGACGCTGGCAACTAATGGAGCTCTGAGGTTTTGGTTCTGGTTCGAGTGTCATGTTGTTGTCGTCTCCCTGTCTGTTCTGACCAGATGTTTGGTGTATCTGTGATTGCTATGTGCCCTTTCATGACTGTTGGAGTAGTCTGCAGTTAGTAATTAACTCAGGGCGTCTGATTTAACATATAAAGAATTATTTTGATGGAGTTATAGGATAGCGTCTGGCTAATTGTTTCTATAAAGGCAATCAAAGAGTATGATTCTAGAGTATGAGTGCATTAAAAAAGGTAAGGAGTGTGTGTGGGGGGGGGCGGGGTGTGTGTGTGAATTTACCTTATTACCTAGCTAGTGTTGAATATTTTAGTGCACACCGTTTTAAAACTTGGCTTAGTTGAAATAAGCTTGCTGTTATTTGTAGTTAAAATGTTTGGATATTTATCAGTGTCATGTAAAAAAGTTTTTTTTTTTTTTTTAAGAAATTCTGTCCTAAAGTTTATAGACATCATCTATACAAATTCTGTCAGGTTAGCATGTGTTAGCTAGCAGTTTAGTCACAGAAGTGTAAATTATGAATATTTACTTAATATACAGTATATTTATTAAATGTATATAATTTTAAAATCATGTAATGTAAGCTCATATTAGCCAAAGAAGCCACTGAACCTATTGAACTGAAATATGAGTTAACAAGGATGTTGTATGTTACAATGGATACTCAGTGTTGTTAAATGATAGCTGGATAACACAAGTTAGAAGTAATGAACATGAATTTTTCAAAATATAAAAATGGTTTCAGAAATTGTGAGTTAGCTCATGATAGCTGCTTAGCTAGGGCTACATAAATAGTACATAAATAGTTATAAATAACATTTAAAATTAGCTAGAAAAATCCTGTCAGGTTGGCTAGCTAGCTAGAACTTGCAGTAAAAGTTATGGACATAAACTTGACATTAAAAAATCACATAAATCCTGTCAGTTTAGTTCAGAGTATGTGAATATTTCATGTTAGCAGTAAAGAATATAAAACTTTATAACCATTATTTAAAATTCCTCTGAAGAATCATGTCAAGTTAGCAAGTCTTAGCTAGCCCAAAGCATTTAACGGCGGCCATATTTAAAAAAAATGGGCTGTAATGAAATGTATCTAAAATGTGCGCAGATTAACTCATTCATTTAAAATCTCCTTCAAAAATAAAAGGCTCTTCAACTGGTATGATCATTATTGTTTTTTTTCTTTTTTTTTTACTTGTCCTTAAATAATGACTGAAAATGATGAATTTCCGCTTGGCCTTGTAGTGCCAATTTCAACAATTACATGAGAGAAGTGTTTTAATGCTATGAATAGTAAAAGCTCTTGAATGTAAGAGTTTGTCTTGGCAAGCAGATGTCTGAAGCAGAGCAGAAACACATGGAGAAGAGTTGAACTGGCACTGCCAGCATGTTTAGACGAGCACCAGCAGCAGGCACAGTGGCACTACTGGCGTCAGCGTCTGCAGAACAGTACTGTAGCACGGCAGAGGTGGTCACAGCCCGCTGGCTTCCACCGTTTCACACCCTCTCAGTCTCTGTCGCTCTCTGTCTGTCTGTTTGCACCAGGGAAAAAAGTTTCTACACTTTAATAACACTTTAATCACTTTGTGTTCTGATTTCTGCCTGAAAGTGTGTGCACGTGCCACCAAAAAAAAAGACCTGAAGACTATGTTTCTTGTATCTTGAATGAAGCGGCTCAGACAAAAACAGATTAAATTACTTTATGTAGCCGGGAAAAAAAAATGCAGACAAGGCGTCGCACTAGCTCTGCTACTAAGCATATTGCTTTGTACAAGTTGCTTTTTAAAGGTTAAAGGAGCCTTCACTTTCAGTAACCTCTTTATCCTGTTCAAGGTCATGGTGGATGAGGCGCTTATCCCAGGAGACGCCAGTCCATTTTCGGGCACCAGGCACACACATTTGCGAATTTATTTACTTAGATTGTTTATTTATCTATGTTATCATAGCTAATTTACGAACAAGAATATTTTGAAACCAGATTACTTAACATTTCACACAGACAGAGATAAATCAATGATATTTTCATTCATTTTCTCAAAAGAAAACACAAATGGACCCAGTGAAAACATGACATTTCAGAAAGACAGTAACCCAAGCTTAGGAATGAAGTGGCCCTAGAGCTGTGAAGTGGCAATGCTACAATCTGTACCATTCATCCCCAACCCAGCCTTTGTCAGTTTTGAATGCCTAAACACTAGGAACTGAAATTGTGATAATACACATGCACTGTTTTAGGAAGACTATTAAAAATGACTATCATGGAATTAAGAGCCCTGAACACATTTTGAAGCTAGATTTCCTACACACCATAGCAGATTAATTTCTTTTTAGTCGAAAATATTCAGTGTTCTTATAAACCATGTTGATGTTCAGCTGTTCAGAAAATTACAATTTTATCAACACCCTCAACTAGCATGCTTTTTTAATGGTTTCTATTTTAATGTATATTTAATTTTAACTTCTATTCTCTTTTTAACATTGATGTAATATAGACATTTCAGAGCAGTCGAAGATGTGAGTGTGTGTCTCATAGAGATGTTCATTTATGGTTAATTAAATCCGGAAAAATCCCCCTAGTAGTCACACCATCTTGGGAACTAATTGAATTGAAAAGAGGAAATTATGTGAAAACCTCGTAGCTGATTGATTTGATGAATATAGTTTTGGTTGTTGACCCACTGATGAAGGAAAGGACACAGATTCACTTTTTGATTTGCTCGTGTGCAGGCGTGTGTGATGTCTTTATAAGTGTATCCACCCATCTGTCAATGATCCATGTTTGCATACATCTCTGGCAGCTGGGAACCAACTAGAAACACTTCAGGTCTTCCAGGAGGGCCATTACCCAACACACATTATTAGAGATATCTCTCTCTCTCTCTCGCTCTCTCTCTCTCTCTCATTCATTCTATGTCTCTCTTCATTACACACACACATATCACAGCCTGGAGACGGCCTGCTCGTCTTATTCAAATTGGTCTCGGCAGGAAAATGCGTTCATGATGATGGTGATAATAGCATAGGAGAAAAGAGCGGGCCTTCAGCTTCAAACACCATTTAATTTGGAGATTAAGCAAATAAAAAGCCATTATGGCCAGCCTCACTGCCGTAGTGGGCCGCTGTTACAAGCCAGCATCTACTCTCATTTAACGGAAATGAGCTATAAAAGATCAGTATTGGCTATGTTGGTGTTTTAAAGTGTGTATAATTTTTGGGGTAATTCCGCCTTTTCCAGTCTTTATGGCCATCTTGCATGATGAATGCTGTATTTTTGTGTGATGAGAGATTGTGATCTTACCAGAAGGTAAATGAAATGGATGGAATAAGACAAAAAAAATTCCATTGCAGTTTTAATTAAATGTGCAGTCAACGTGATTAGCTATGGCGTCTGATATTATTTAGATCTAATTACCAGCAGATGGTTGCTTTATCTGCACTTAGGGCAACTGAGGCAAAGAGACGCAGCGCACACAGGAATCATTAGGAAGTTGACTCGTGGGTTTTTTCCCACTCTCCTATTACAAGCTGTAAAAGTCATCACCCAAATGTTAATTAGTGCTAATTTAATTATTTAATTACATATGCGCTCTTCGTGCCACGGCTTCTCCCCTCGCTTTCTCTCTCAGAGCCCAGATAGAAATCTGAAAGTGTGTGTGCATTTATTAGTCATGCACTGATGTTTTTATACGATCGTCTCTGAACACAAATGCAGCTGACAGAGATTGGAAAGCTGGCTCACCTGCAGAGAGGGGCCCGCATGTGTATGTGTGCGCCTATGTATATTGCACGCAGCATCCAGAATACTCCAGGTCACCTGGGGAGAGAGAGATAGAGCAGCTCCCCAGGATCCTGATGGAGTCATGTTGCATTAATGCTATCTCTGATCGCTTCATTTCAAACCATGAGCTTTTAAGAGCTGAAGCTGATCCTGTAGGAATTTCAATAACACTGATATTGGCGTCATTCTCTAGTGAGGAAATAAGCTTTCCACCTGACTGGACTAGTGCGCAGTTGTACTTTAGGGGTGGGACAATATAGTGGTATGATTGTCAGTAAGCGCTTTATCCTCATCGGGGTTGTAGTGAATCCAGGGAATAAGAGGGAATACATTTAATAATGTAGCAGGGTAGTAGTGGCACAGTGGTTAAGACTTCAAACTGCTGATTGGAAGGTCAAGCTTCTACTGCAGGACTTTAAGTGAGGCTCTTAACCCACAGCTGCTCAGGTCTGTAACTGAGATAAATGTAAGGGAGACTGAAAATGAAGACACCCTTAGATTGAACATTGCTCCACACATTTTCATTCACACTGGCATTTTTTCAGAAGGTGGGGAAAAAACAGAGAAAAAAAAAAAGATGTAGAAGATTAATCATATTTCTGGAAAACTATGCAAACGTTTTCACTTCGTATTATGGCTCCAAAGAGGCAGACTATCTTATATTTTTTTAATGTAGTCTTGATAAATTGTTATCTAGGCTTCATAAAAGAAAATGGCTCTTATTTTCAATCCAGTCCCTGTAACTGATCAGTTTCAAAAAATTTTTATTTGATTTGTTAAACCACACAGTGACCAATGAATCGTTCAAACATAAAAATGTCTAATATAGGGCATGAACTGGTGAGAAACATGTGCAGATGATCAGGAAGGTGATTAGTATGCTGGTGATGCTGAGTGGTTGGAATAGATGAGAGGGGAAATGAGGTTGCTGCTGAGGTTGTTACATAGACAACCATTTTTTTAAATTGTATCTTTAGGTACTTTGCAGCCTGTTGTAGTAAAACATTTGCTCATGTTTCTTAGATTTAAGCTACACAATTTAATTTAATTTAATATGGAGATATGAGGGGTGGCAGTACAGTACTGTAGTATCTAACTAATTATCCAAGATTAAATGAGAATGAGTACCAGGTTTACACTGATTTAGCAAGAAAAAAATGTTTAATATTGCATCTCTAAAGACATTGTTCCACCATACTATGCGATTACGTATCTTTTAAAATTTTAAGCTTTCAAGTTTATGCTTTTAACAAAGTCATCAAATGACCCACAACCATCATTCTATTAAATCTCCTTTCTCACCAGAAAATGTATTCATAGACCCATCAGTACAAATGTAGCTATAGTATTTTTCCGTTTCCCTGATAAACATTTGAGCAATAAAACACCTGTAAAACATGTCATGAAGACCAGATTCCTCTAGGACTGACTGTAGAGGTGTTTGGAAATGATTGCTGTCCACATGCCAGTGGGAGGAGTGATATTAACTTTGTAGAACCTTGAGAAGGTGCGCTGTGATGCCAAGATAGCAGCCGTGCAGAGACCCTGAAGCCATGAAGCTGATACCCCTGGTAGAGTGGCCAGGTCACTTCTGTAGGCCAGGGTAATGATGTTCCTGCCTCTGTTTAGACAGGGGAGCTGTTTGTGTCTTTCCTTTGTGTCAGTTTGTTTTATGATCAGATCAGCTCCATCCAGGTTAATGAGTGAATTTTTGAACGAGCAAGGAAACAGCGATTATATTTTGTTCAGATTCACATGAATAAAATAATAATATTCAGACTGAAGCATATGAATTATGAGTTTACATGCGTGGGACTATGAGACATGTAAACCATGACAGTTTATATATTTGATTGTGCTGCACATTTATTTCCATGCAAGATAATCTTAAGCTACAGGCTCTAACTGTGTGTGATAAATCTGTTTTTTTGAGCAAGCAACAAACAGGATACTAATCGTACCATGTAAGGAACTTCATATCAAGATGTTTTTCAGTTCTCTGAGTGTCCTGCAGGAGGCGCTGCTGCAATATTGCTATTCAGTTCAGTCCATGCAGCAAATTCTGTCACTTTTTTATTCAGAATTGAAAAAGCTTAATATTTATGGTCTTACAGAAATCTCAGGAACTGACTTGAAGATCTCAAGAAAACCAGAAATACATATTTTGTATCAAAATGACTTGCGCCAAGTCCAAAATCAGCATTTTATGTTTTTTTTTTTTTTGTCTTGACCAATATGAACAAATTGTCACTGTCATGATTAAAGAATTATTCAGGACTCCCTTATCATGACTGAATGTTCTTCAGATAAAAAGTACAGACAATGAATTTTTTTTTCCCTTTTTCACACTGTTTTTATTTAGCTTCTTTTTTAATGGTTTTGGCGCCTAACAGAAGGAGTTTGTTGGGTGACATAAATACAGATGTGCTGTAAATGGTTGTGTTCTCATGGATTTTATTGTTTTGGCACTAAAGAGCTGGAGGATTGGGAGCACAGTAAACTTCAGGGTGGCTGTCTCATCTTTAATGCTTGTGTAAGATGTGAAAGAGTGACAGAACCGGAAACACAAAACGCATTCATATAACGCTAAATCTCCATGAAGAACGATCCAAATCCTTCTGAGGAATATTCCAGGTTTTCAAAAATGCATGATATTAAAAACCTCTTACATATTATTTCCTGCTTTTGAATGATTTGAATGGGCTGAAGCTATAATTACAGTGTAATTAGTGGAGGCCATGCTTTGATCTGTAGGCCAGTGGTGTGTTGGGCCTCACAGGAAAGCCCTTCTACAGTTGACAATAGATAATAATGTGCTAGGTCTATACTTTGGCCAAGAGTATGAGCCATAATTCTGCACCCATCTAATCCTCTCTGCATTTTGACGAAGCACGGACAGTCCTCTATTTTCCCGCAATTACAGGCTCTTCACCCGGCAGCCTATTTGTGTTAGCAGTTAGCAATGCATTGATTTAATATGTTTGTAATCAGTACATACAGCCTCAGGCCAGAAAATGTAAATTTTTCTAACGCTTACAAAGTAGCCTTTGATTTTCTGTCATGCGATAATTGCTGCGATCCGCCACTAGATGGGAAGCTTTTTGTAAACTAATTACGGGGTGATCATCATCATGTTCCACGAGCGTATTGTTTTTTTTTTTTTTGCCTTTTTATTTTTGCTGTCGGAAAACAGCGGCAGCTTATCTTGAAGTACCGGACTCCCAACTAAACCTTAAAGCTATTAGCTTTCCCTAATTCAAGGGGTGACACAGTTAGTATCCACCCAAAGGTGTTGTGGTATCGGCGCTGTTAATTACTGGAGTAAACGGTTGAGCCGCTGCCAGGGACCCATTGCGGCGGTCTTTTAAATTGTGTTTCCACCATCTGGGGAGCCGAGAAGAGAAGAGCAGAGAACTGGGGGAAGAGAGGCTTGATCGCTTGCCTACAGCCTCGGGGTCTGAGGCCATATGGAGACAGCACTTTGCCTGCGCTTTATTGCACACCTTGCTGTTTTAATCAATGGCAAGCCTGCTCACAGGATGGCTAGAGCAGGGGTTATTGCTCAGTGTCATTGGGACTATTTGTTTGCTTTGTTTCTTTTTTTGTAGACCTAGGTGGACCTGCTTTGGACATTTCATTATTTTAATTTGTTCATATGGCATCATTAACCACCATTGTCCGCAGAGAAAGTAAAAGTCTGAATAAGTCTGAGCCCAAATAAAGCGTAATAATCTGAGATTTTCACAGATCACAATACACATGGTATTAGACCTTCAAAACTAAATAGCCAGCATATCGAAAGTCAGTCATTTGTAAGCAGGTTGGGCAAACAAAATCAACCGGCCACTGCTGGCAGCTCGACATCTTTACAATGAGCTCATTTCCTCTCCATCTGGCTCAGTCGGGCCATCATGGCAGATTTGGCCTAATGTTATAGCTTCTGTTTAATGGCATATACAGAATATGTGTGTGTGGGCTTGTGTATGTTGTGTATAATGTTACTGCTTGTGTTAATGGCGACTGCCACAGCTGTAGCCCCAGCGCTCGTCCCCATGCTCCTAAAGGGCTCTCCGCGGGCGCAGAGGCTAGCTCAGTAGCCTGTGTGCTTATTAGTTAACTATTGTCTGAACTGAAATCTCTGCTGGACTGCAAACTTCGGAAATGTGCCAAGAAGTACATAGGGGGTAATGCAAAAGTCTGCATGGTAGATGTATAGAAAGAAGGTTAAAGTGTGTGTGCATGCGTTTGTGCATGTGTGTTTCATGCTTTTAAGGGGGGGTTGGTTGTGGGAAGTGTGCTTCATGTTGGTCCGACTGTTTGAATGCTGTTTTGTTACATTGCCTGAAGTCATGAGAGATGGAGTGTGTGTGTGTGTGTGTGTGTGTGTGTGTGTGTGTGTGTGTGTGTGTGTGTGTGTGTGTGTCCGTCTTGTCATCAGGGTATTAACAATGCTGACATGAGAGGATCTCTGGGGACCTTGTGGGCTGCTGGACTTCACATAATCGAAAAGAGTAACATAGCACTGATAATCACACTCCTTAGAAATCAAGCTTCTCTACGGATGTAGGAAGCAGGAAAGTGTAATAAATAATTAAATAACAACCATCACTAACAACAACACATTGTCAGTTTCTTTACCTAATATTATATCTTATACTCTTCTCTTGTCAGTTGGTGTGTTTAAATGAATCTCTCGACATGAATGGCAAATACAAAACATGACGTTATTCATAAAAGCTTTATAACTATGGTAAAAATATTCTATGAACAGAAAGCTTACAATTGAAAAAAAAACTTGTCCGCTTTAATAATTAGCTAAATATTATTGTGCACAATTAATTAAATAAAGTGCTTTTTTCAGATTTTGTTAGCAAAATAAATCTGTACCAAATGGGTTCATAATATATTCTTTATATGGTCTTATTTATATATTTATATTATTTATATAGACTTTACATGATTCGAAAACCAGGGGTGTAAACTACCTAATAACTAAAAAATAATAACTAATTTTGCTTGCAAAAAAAGTCCCTAGCACTCCCCAAAAACCTAGTACGGTATTAAACAATTAAATGTTTTATTTTTAATGTAGGGTATTGTGCCAATGTCTTGATCCAACCCTCCTTTCTTCATATTAAGTGAAATGAAATTTAATTATGTTTTCAAATGTAATTATTTTGAATAAAGGAATGAGGACAAATGTTTTTTTTCTGGCCTGATAATCTGTCATCATCTGCACCTGTTTCTTACTGGTTCATGTCTTAAATAAGATATTTTTATGCTTGAATGATTCATACAGTAGGTGTGGCTCAACAAACAAAAAAATATTGAGAGCCAAAAACTTGCAAAAACATCTTTCAGGACGCCTGGAATGCAAGAAAATCTGGCTCTTGGAAGCAAAATATGAGGAAATGATGGGTGGCTCAATACTTTTTCACATTACTGTAACTGTACATTACATTACAGTAAAATGCAATGTTCAACCAGAAGATTTTCCTCTTCTGAAAACCCTGAAAAAGTATCATTACAAAGACTGAGCTCTCCTATGTTATGAAATATCATGATTAATTATAATTTTAGAATATTAATCCACTGAAAAATAAAATAATCCAAATCGGAGACTTTGTTAGTCCCTTTTTTGTCTTGCACACCATGTCAGTTTTTCTCTCTGCATCAGAAACTACTGCTAGATCTTGCTTTTCTTTTTCCTCCCTTTTCTCACTTCTTGTTTTCAGGATTAGTGGAGCTTCAAGCAGTGATCTGGGTGTTTGAATACCCATGCACACTTCTACCCAAAAACAAAGGAAAATAAACTGAAATGCAATTTGCCCAATTTGCAGTCAAGTCCCAGGGACTCGTCCTTTTTAAGCCCCAGTACATACAGCAATCACCAGATCAAACGCAGTACTGCGTAGTCTGTAAAGAGCTGATTCTCTCTTAAAAGGCTCTCAGTTACTGTAAAGGATTGAAAACTCCACAGTCTTGTATTCCCTACAGTACTTGAACTCCAAGAGTTCACATAGAGGGCTTTCACTAAGTGATAGTTTCATCAAGTGCTGAATAGATGAGAAGGGCTTCCTAAGCCTGCTGGGAGGTTTAGGGGTATTTAATGCTGATAACACTGGCATAATGGAGTGACTGAGTTATCTGAGGTCCCAGGTTGCTTTTCTTTTCCCAGAGAAAGTATAATACCTTGTTTGATTACTAAATAATTTGACGGAGAATTTTGACAATATCAGTGTCACTCATGTTGATTATGGAATACATGAAACTCCAAAGAGAGAGAGAGAGAGAGATGTGAAATGGCCGATATGTTTTGCATTTTTTTTTAAGAGTGAGCTTTTGATATCAATGATGCATGCAGGTGTTAACTGTAAGGGCATACGTTGAGGAAGAGGCTATCCACAGAATGATGTTAAAGCTCAGCTGTAGTTATTGAATTTGTGAATTAATGCATCATGCTGGGAATCTGCAGGCCCAGCCACCCTCAATTACCAACCTGAGGGACCTGCTTAACACAGCAATTAACAACATAATTAAGTGCTAAAGTCGCTATGCCATTCTCCCGCTGCAGGAACAAGAGTGGTATCGATCAGGCGAGGGCGAGCTGACCCCTGATTGATCTGCTGATTGATCGGCTTGCATAGGCATTCATCACTCTCTCCAGAGGAGCGAGAAGAACAGCTTCTATGTGTGTGTGTGTGTAAAAGAAAGCGATGAAGCTGTTAAGACACCTGATGTGCCAAGAGTCTTGTGTTATTGTCATTAGAGTACTGTGTGACAATCTGATAATGGCTTGTCACATTCAACAATTTATCGTCCACTTAGTCGCTCCTCCAACTCCATATACTCTATAAAGGGCTCCACAACCAACATTAGCTTCTAATTCATCTTTTATCAAATACATACTGTATTATTGATACATATCAATCAAGAAGTGAATAAAATCATGCACATACAATTCAAAAGTGTCTGTTGATGTGAAAAGAAACACTGTCAAAAGAAAAAAACCTGCAGTATCGGGGACTTTGAATGTGGCATACAGATGAGCTGGTTTAGGTATTTCAGAAAGTGCTGATTTCCTGAGATTTTACACAGCATGCTTAAAAAAAATCATGTGAGTAGCAGTTCTCTAGGGCAAAAACACTTTGTGGATGAAAAAATACGAAGGGAATAGCCTGACTGGTTCAAAGTGACCGGAATGCTACAGTAACTCAAATAGCCATTGCATCCATGGTGAGCAGAAAAGCATCTCAGTAGAATATATATCAGCTCAAGAACACAAATCTGAGGCTACAGTGGATATAGGCTCTATACAGGTCATTTTTATTCAAAAAAGGGTTGTCCCCATGCATGACCACTGGGCTTCGTAAGAATAACTAATAATAATATTAACAGTTACAGTATGATGGAGGCGACACGGTGGCTTAGTGGTTGCTTGGTGGGTTTCCTCCGGGTACTCCGGTTTCCTCCCACAGTCCAAAGACATGCAGATTAGGCTAATCGGTGTTCCCAAATTGTCTGTAGTGTGTGTGTGAGTGTGTGTGTGTGTTCCCTGCAATGGATTGGCACCCTGTCCACGGTGTAACCCGCCTCGTGCCCTAAGTCTCCTGAAGTTTTAACCCTGAATATCTTTTTAATCATGCATTTTTTTTTTTGAAGAAGGAAAATTCAGTAATCATATCATTATGATATTATTAGTTCTTCATTAGTATTGAATCCATTCCCTTTCAGTGTTTGACAGTCGTTTTCACACACGGCAGACAGACACGGTTAACAAGAAGGCAGGGTCAAAACTAGCAAACCCTATAAACTAGGAGAATTATGGCTGTGAGAGAAACCGATTGTTTCATGTTTTGATTTGCAGAACATATTTATCCAGTATTGCCAAAATAGGATTTGTTGTTTGAATGGGTTGGGGGAAAAGGGGGTTGCTGAGAATGGCAGTGCTCCGAGGCTGTGCGTTTCACTGAACAGATGCTCATGTACAGCATGAGTTAAATGCTTTTCAAGCAGCTCTCCAGGAGCATAATCACTACAGATGTGTCCTGAGCCAGCAACATCCTGCCCTGGATCAGAAATGCACATCATCAAAATATTGCCCTTGTTCTAATTAAAATAGTAGAACCAGTAATAACTATGGACAGGCCATCCACATTGGAGTCTTGACCTGCTGGGGTTAAATGAGACCAAAACCCCAACTGCCCCTTCCCTGTGCCTCCCATGGGACCGGTGTGATGGAGAAACAAACAGGAGATAGGTGGGTAAATGGGGTGATGGAACATCAAATAAACTGCCAGGTCTTATTGTGTCAATAAACTAATCCCGCTTTTAGGGTCTGACCCATGACCTCTAGACAGTGGACGATTTGGGAACATGACAGAAAGTCCCTGGGGGGACATAAAGAGACAGAGAGGGAGAGAGAGAGACCACTCACACAGTGCTTTATGTTATTTTAGGATATTCTAGAGAATTTTAGAGGAATTGTCCTAGGTATCTATATTCTCTCTCTCTCTCTCTCTCTCTCTTCCTTTCTCGTTCTCACACACAAACAAAATCTCTCCCTGTACCTAAATAAAGCATGTATATTATTAACAACAATCTTCCTCTCCTCATGCAGCGATGTAAAATTTAGTCTGCAGTTGGTTTGTCACACATAATTGTCTCCCAGATTGAGTGCCATTGCACACAAAATCCATATTTAATATGCTGTAAATTACTATGTTACGTAATATGCCGTGAAGAGGAATTTAGCCGTTGTCTGAGACGCACTAAATGAGTGGTCATATGACATAATGACTTTATAATGATGGCAATAAATGTCCTGGTAAGCCCTGACCTCACAAAACAAGGCTGTATCTTCCCAAATAATTTAAAGACCCAGCTTTGTAATCAACAATTTAATTATTCATTTACAGCAGTGTAAATAATGAGAGCGAGGAATTTAAATCTCATCTCCACTGACAGGTCCTTGGAGTCAAATTTTATGGTATTGGTAAAGCTGTATTTGAGCTTTCTTATTCTTGTCGGCCTTTAGACAAATCAGTCAGCTTAGGAGACTATATATTTCATCATTAGTGGAGATGTATGATACACCAGGTGTTATTTTATCACAGCCCCAGCAATAGAGATAAAACACAACTCGCAATAATTTTGCGTAATCTTTGTATGCGTAATGCATGTTATTGGTTGTTATTGTCATAGTTTATATATTTATGGATGTTATATACAATTTATATATATATATATATATATATATATATATATACACCATAGGGAAATATTTGATCTACAGTATGATATGGTATATGATATTGATGTGTTAGACATGATGTACATGTGTGTGTCTCTGTTACCACTACCACTAGAGAGCAGCACTGGATGCAGTAGATACAGAAAGAAGCTTCACTTTCTCAGATAACTTCATATCTTTTACAGCATTTCGAATAACATTAGGCCGTGTTAGTCTTCCCCTCGCCTGCTAAAATAATACGCTTTGACTACAGCATGTTTCCTTCTTGCTATCTCTGCCCTTTGATGTCAAGCAAAATCGAGGTGACAGCAGAAATGTGTGGTTGGTCTGCTCCGAGGTTGACAGGCAAGCATTTTGAGTCACCGCTGGCCCTTATGGGATGAACTCGTGCCTTGTAATTACACTAGAACTCACATAAACCAAGGTACCCATCTGCAGAGGACTGAATAAAAATTCTCCTATTGTGTTTTCAAATGTTTGACCTAGAGCACAAATCTTCCATAAAGCCAGACAACTTTATTTAGGGCACAGTTGTATGTAATATTATCTCTGTCCTTTAATGGTGAATCGGAATAATACATCAAAAGAACGAGGGAAGACAAAAGCAGAGGGCTGTTCTGTCTGAAAACTGCAAAGTTAAAAAGCCACAGACAGACAAAACCCAAACAGGAGACACGTGTACAAACCCAATGCCCATTCAAACCTCTATCTACATTCAAACCTGTTGCAGAAAGCCACCTTGTGTTATTATGGCTGGAAGGCTAGCGGCAGGTCATGGGCGCTTTGCCCTTGTGCTCTGGCGCTGTATTGTGGCTTTGGAGGGGGCCTCAGCTGCACGCCTGTGGTTTTTAATGAGAATGCGGTGCTATAGAAAACAGGTACGATCCACGGTTCGTATGTCAGCCGCCTTTGTTATGTCTGACAAAGTGGTTTGATTCTTACAGACGTGGTGAACGTCCCCCTGGAGTCTGCCCATCACATGCCTCTTTGGACCCAGCAGATGGGAGCCGTTTCGGGATCAATACTACACTAAATCAGGACGCACTTTCCTCTCTTATACATTCATCTGCAATTTTACTGTATGTCTGTATGTAATTTTGTTTATTGATTGCGTATTGTGCTGTAACCTTGTCTAGACATGAATTGATGTAAGTGTTTTGCATCATTATGTTGTTTTCATTGTCTATGTACATAAGAATATAATAATAATAATAAAAACTGTTTCTCACTTTACCAATTTGTAATGTCCATGATATAAGAACAAAAATCCTTGCCTGTAATAATTATCTTTTTTTTGCTTTGATGCTGTGTGTATTAATATTAATAAACAATTCTCTCTTGCTAAATGTTGCAATTTTTACGAAACCACATTGCATTTCATGCCATGTTATATGCAAATATGATACAGTGAGTGTCTTATTAGCATTCTATCATCAATATTATATAGAGCATTTGTATTTTGTGTGTAATGTACATATACAGTACATGTGCATTTCGACCCATTAGTATCATGTTTGAATGGTTGTTAATCTTCAATGGCAGTGCAGGGTCAGATCTCATGCACTCATTAGCCTGGCATGGCAGAAGTGTTTAATGTAATGAATATGCTTTGCTTTCAGACTAGCTTTGCATTTATACAAGCATACCTCTACCCACCTGCACAGAGCTCTGGGTCACAGGCAGCGACATCACAGCAAAAAATAACCCCCATTTAAAGGCCTTGACTCCTCTGACTCTTTAATATACTTATAATAATGCTATTTATCATGTACACATTACAGCAGTCATACAGCAGCCAAGCATTTAAAAGCTCACGAGCTATACATGCATCAAATGTTTTTTTATAGGACCTCCGCTTTAAATTTAGTTCCATCTTTTGTTTAAAATCAGTTAAAGGCAGTTTAGTTAAAGGTTTAATATATATTTAACAGGAGTAAGAAAAGTGAAGAAACAAAGGAATGAAATAAATAAAGTGAAAAAGAATTACAGATACCTTATAATTACAGTACACAGCAGATATTATTTTAATTACATATATACAGTATAAGTATAAAATAAAGTCAGCCATGCCAAGTTTTTTTTAACCATGATGTTATTTTTAATTTAAAAAACATATATAAAGCCTCTTTTTCTTAAACTGTATATTTATTTCAACTATACATTTATTCAGATATTTCAGAAAGGTATTAAGTTGTATCACTAACAGCATTATTGCTACAAGAATGGTTTAATATTTACAGGATTTATTTGCTGGCACTAAGTGAATACAGTGAACAAAGACAACTATCATATATCCTAGTCCAAGGATTCAGGATACAGACTGGAATCAGACATAAAACATGTTTTACATAAACAATCATGGATTGTTATACAGTATAGACTATATGTAAAATAATAATGTAAAAATTATCAGTAAAATATTTATATTTCATTTCATTATCTGTACATTATGTACAAAATGGGTTTGTACATACTGCTAACATGCTAACAAGTAATCTATATAACAGTATGTATAGAAGTCATATTGTACTGTATCTTTAATCCTGATTGTGATCTTTAGGCATCATTTACCTCATTGATCTGAAACAGAAATTCGTTTACACTTTTCCGAAGAGCTTATACATCTTGACAACATAAAGAGCTTCTGGGTTTAATTAATTAATTTATTTTTCATGGCATTCTAAATATGCATTATAGTCTATAAATGTTTCTCACTAAAATAAATACTTTATGTTTGAGTGACAGATTTATAAATGCTGTCACTTTGCACCTCTCGGGTCCGTGTTCGAATCCCTCCTCAGGTCTCTGTGCAAGGAGTCTGCATGTTCTTCCCGTATTCCTCCGGGTTCTCTGGTTTCCTCCCACAGTCCAAAGACATGCAGATTAAACATTAATTGGCGTTCTCAAATTGCCTGCAGTGTGTGAATGAGCGTGTGAGTATGTGCGTGTGTCCTGTAACGGATTGGCACCCTGTCCAGGGTGCACCACGCCTTGTGCCCTAAGTCTCCTGGGATAGGCTCCATAACCCTGTACACAGGATAAAGTGGTACAGTATAGACGATGAGTGAGTGAGTAAATAGGGTTCAGATGTAAAAAAATCACCAAAAAATGGTGAGAGGATCTTTATTGATAGCATACTGTATATGTGAATTTCTAGCATCATCCATGATCTCTAAAGACACCATTGTTCAGTTTTTAAAGGCTCGAATTTGAACCTCCTAATAGCTTCACATTACACCAGATATCTTTGACCTTTGCAAAAGTGTGCATTATTGTGGTTAACTTTTCTTTGGCAATTTGTTTCTGTACATAGCAGAGGCAGAAGATTTTGTACAGTGAAGGAAATCAGAGTTTGGTGGTTATGTAGTACGAGTAATGAGTTGAGTTTTCCAGTAATGGCTGCTTTCTTTGGCCTATATTTGTTTTCCTCAGCCTTCACAAAGTTAAATACCTCCAGCTCATATGTCTGAAGTCAAATGTAGCCTCTTGTCAGCTAAACAGCTTGTCAATATGCTAAGAGAGAACAGAGAGAGTTTAGACTGATAAAATGGGTTTTAATTACCAACCAGTGTGTGCTGGCTCTCTCTCTCGCCCTCACTCCCTCAAACCCTCCTCTGAGCCATCTCTTGAGTTTGATTTCTGATAATTGGAACTGCTGACTGGACGTTTAAATTCACACCAGCACGAGGCCATAACACAGTGGCCTCTGAGGGTCAGTTTGACAAACTGCCATCTGCATTCGTTTCCTCATTAGCACTGTGCTGCTAGCTGCTTTACCCCTACGTTTCTATCACCGTCTCTGCCTGTCTTCTACCCTGCAACAAATAACGCAAGCCGGTTATTGTAGTAGTTGAATATCAACGTCACATGCTGTAAGTCTTTGTAAAATACTGACATAACAGAAGGTTAACCACTAATGTTAAATCTAATGGTTGTGTGTATTTGAGTGGCCATCCACTGTGTGTGTGTGTGTGTGTGTGTGTGTATTCACCTGCACAAACTGTCCAATGCGTGCTAATGTCACTGCTATTATTTTAGGACTTCAGCAAAAGACTTCTACTCTCCCATTGCAAAACCGATGTGGTCAGCACGCTCGCTGAACATTAATCTAATGAGTTTGCAAACATTTCAGTTTGAAAGCGGACTGTTTAACTTTCACCTTGAGACAAGAATAAAGCGCAGTTGGCGCTGTAACTGTGCTGAGTATTTAAGCTTTTAGCTTTTGTCCTCATACAAAGTGCATGCAGAGAATGTTGTGAGTGGCATTCTTCCACTTCCCATTCAGCTTTTGAAAGAAAGCCCATTGAGAGGACAGACCTAAGTAGAAGCTGGACAGATCACACACATTATTGTTTTAGTCCAGGATATGCAACCTGAGCTGGTTTACCAGCCGGTGAGTCCATCATTGTTAATTCCACCTGAACGATCTGCTTATCGTTGTGTATTATTCTCTACATCAAGTATAAAAAGATTAAACATGAAAGAAGATAAACCAGGAGTATCTATCTTGGTCTGCATGCCCAAGACATTTGACTGTCATTCTCCAAAAATGAGACAGTCTGCATCAAAGCACTATATATAATAAAGGTTATTCAACATCATGAGCTATTCAGAACAAATTAACTCACCAACATCAACAAAAGGACATTCAAAGCTTGAATGTATTTACAAGATAATTTCTATCTAACTAATTAATTAAACTGAACCAAAAGAGAGATGGGATAATGAGATACAGTACACTGCCTGGCCTAAATAAATAAATATATTTTTAATAAGATTTTATTCAGTCATCTTTAGTGATAACCTGGTCATCCAGTACATTCAGTTCATCAGCTGACATAATTTTATTGCCACTTAATATTGCTGAGCCTAGACCTGACCAACTGAAGCAACCCCAGATCATAACACTGCCTTCCGAGGCTTGTACAGTGGGCACGATGTTTGCATGATGGTGCTCTGGAATAGGGTCAATTTGAACTCATCAGTGCACATGACCTTTTTCTGTTGCAAACTTTTAACCGTTGCAAATTTTCTGACTATTCTCGCTAACAAGTGTTTATCTTATAGCCACACAGCTGTGCAATCCTGTGACTTCTCATCACATTATGTTTCACTATTAAACAAGTTATAGTTTTTACTATAAATTTTTTGCCATGCAACCTCACCAAATGTTTTAGTGATCTCCATTCATGATTTTTTCTTCCACTAAGTTGACGATGTTTCCTTCCAGTTTTTAATGATGTGTTAAAGGGTTTTTGACCCAGCTCCAGTAATTTCAAATCTCCTTATTTGTTTTCTTAGCTTGATGCAGCCCAGTATGACCATATAGAATCAGAATAAAATTGTCAAATCACATTGGCAACCTGCTAAGTAAAAATATATACAGTATATATTAGTTGACTAAAAGGACCTATTTAGATAGAAGTTTGACTTAAATTACAACATCCAAATGGGGTGTGCTGTAAGATGAAAATAATGAATGTTGTAATGCAGCCTGACATTAAGTAGTATTATCATCCCTAAGTGCCTTATTTCCTTTTAACAATTTTTTTACACATGATACTAATTCATTTATTTAGAGTTATGTTTAAAGTTAAACCAAGTTAGTCCCTGTCCCTGTTAGCACTTACATCTTCATGATGGTGAAGTTTTCAGCTTGCAGTGTTACTGAGAAACCTCAGACCTGTTATAAAGTGTAAGACTTTTACTGAAGACTCATTCTAAACCAACATTTCCTCTAAGAAGACTATGCCATAAAATATACACAATATGTTCTTTCTTTTGACCAGATTAGAATAGAATAGAATAGAATAGAATAGAATAGAATAGAATAGAGTTATGTCATTAAGGAATGTAATGAATGTCAAAGATCAGTCCGTGCTCACTGGAACAGAAAGTTATGGAGTTTTACCAAGTTTCACCAATGTACCTCCCTCTGCTGATGGCATTAGAGCACAGTTTATGCTATAAGGCCCCTGGTTTATTCCATCAGTTCCATCATTAACAGTGATTACCACAGATCTTTTGGGTGAAATGTTCCATTAAATTTCTCATTTAGCTCATTTAGTCCCTTCTAGAAAAAGAAAGAGAACAAGAGAAAGTGAGAGAGAAAATAAACTGGCCCAAGTGAAATGCACAGTTAATATATTTTATATTTTGTTAGAATTTCACAAGTAAACTATCTTTACACATTAATTTAAATAATATAAATTCACTCACTCACTCATCATCTATAATGCTTTATCCTGTATTCAGGGTCGCGGGGGGCCTGGAGCCTATCCCAGGAGGCTTAGGCTAACTACCTGGACTTCATATTAACATCAATTAATGATGTTAATATGCCTGTTATGAACTGCCTGCCACCTAACACACAGTATGAATGCAGATCAATTCCTGCTTTCTGTTTAGCCCAGATGAGGATGGGTTCCCTGTTGAGTCCGGTTCCTCTCAAGGTTTCTTCCCATTACCATCTCAGGGAGTTTTTCCTTGACACTGTCGCCCTCGGCTTGCTCATCAGGGACTATCTGACCATTTTGATTTATACACATTCTCATTCCATACAAACTTAAATAATTTTTGATTGTGTAAAGCTGCTTTGCGACAATGACAATTGTTAAAAGCGCTATACAAATAAAATTGAATTGAATTGAATTGAATTAGGGTTCGAGGCAGGGTACACCCTGGACAGGGTGCCAATCCATCGCAGGGCACACACGCATACACTCACTCACACACTCATTCACACACTACAGGCAATTTGGGAACGCCAATCAGCCTAATCTGCAGGTCTTTGGACAGTGGGAGGAAACCGGAGGACCCGGAGGAAACCCACCAAGCACGTGGAGAACATGCAAACTACAGTACATGCACACAGAGACGGGAATCGAGCCAGGAATAATACAAATTATTATATGTAATTTATCTGTAGTTTTTTTTTTTTTGCCATTTGGCCTCTGTAGTCAACCACATTAAATTTGAAATGAAACACTCAATATGTGAGGAAATTCAATATTTTACACTTTAATTCAAGGGATTTGACAAAAGCGTTTCATTCACCATTCAGGAATTACAGCCATTTTCATACATACACACCCATTTTTGGTAACTCATAAATGCTGGAACCATCCATCCATCTACAGAGGAACCTCTGTAGTCCAACTAGGGACTGTGGAAACCAGTGGGGACCATTGCATTTATTCCCATTTATATGTGATATTTGTATGTGTCCCATGCTCATTCACACACTATGGGCAATTTTGAAATGCCAATTAGAATACCCTGATTTTGGACTGTGGGAGGAAAGCAGAGAACCTTGAGAAAACCCACCAGGCACGGGGAGAACATGCAAACTCCATGCACACGGACCCGACACAGGAATCGACCCCAGGAACAAACTAACATAATTCTAAGCATAAGGACTATCTTAATACTTAGACAAAAAACCTTTGCAGACTGCCTGAAGTCTAAGGACATGACCAAATCCTGAGTTTTCTCTCCTTAAGATGCTTTGCCAGGCCTTTAATGCAGCTGCCTTTAGCTGATGTTTGCTATTGTTTTTTCTGGCTTCAGTCTTGTCTTAAGTAAGTTAAAAGCATGCTCTATTGAGCTAAGATCAGATGACTGACTTTGCTAGGGAATAATATTCCATTTCTTTGCCTTGAGAAACTCTTGGGCAGCTTTCGCTGTATTTCTTTGGGTCATATCTATTTACAATATGAAGCGGTGTCCTATCAGCAGCATTTGACTAATTCTAAGCAGAGAGTATAGCCCTATTCACTTCAGAATCCATACTGCTACTTTGATCAGCAGTCAGGTCATCAATAAATACCAGTGACCCGGTTCTATGAGCAGCCATAAATGTCCATGCCATAGCACTGCCTCCACTGTGTTTGTCAGATGATGTGGTATTGTATGCTTTGTATCATGAGATTTTCCTTTTGTGCTCCATGATTTTCTCTCCCCATCACTGTGGTACAAGTTAATTTTGGTTCATCAGTTTAAAGAATCTTATTCCACAATGGAGAAGGCTTTTTAGATGTTTTTTTGGCAAAGTCTTTCTGTTCTCGGGACTGTGTGTATAAAATTGACTGTAATTCCTATGGTGGTATACAGAGGCCAAATGGCTTACAAACATTATCATTGTTCCAGTATTTATGAACTTGACTGCAAATATGTGTTTGTGTGAGCATTAAAGTGAATTAAACACAGATGGATGGATGGATGGATGGAGGAGTGTACAGTGCTGTGAAAATGTATTAGATTTTTTTTCTTTTTTAACATATTTGTCACACTTAAATGATTGAGATCATCAAAAAAAGTTAATATTACGCAAAGATAACCCGAGTATATACAAAACACAGTTTTAAATGATGATTTCATATATTAAGGTAAAAAGCAGTCCAAACCTGCCTAGCTCCATATGAAAAAGTACTAGACCCTAAACCATATAAGCAGTTGTGTTACTCATTGTTGGCAACAACTACAACTGAGCGTTTGTGATAGCTGGCAATAAGTCTTTCATGTCGCTATGGAGGAATTTTGGCCCACCCTTTTTCGCAGAATTTTTTTATTCATATAACATTTTTTTGTGGGGTTGGGTAAAGGTTTTAGATAAAAAACACCTTAAGAGTACAACATACATTTGCAAGCTTAATGGCTTTTGTATCTAAGAAAGCAACTGTTTAAAAATATTGTTGAATCGCTTTTATAAAAGCAATAAAGCACAATGAGGCAGGGTTTGCACTTATGAATATAGCCAAGATTAATAATCTGGTTAGTAGGAAAGACTTATGAAGGAAAGACTTATGAAGAACAGCTAAAAAATAAAATCTGGGCTCTGCCTCATGCCCTAAGTCTTCTGGGATAAGCTCCAAGCCCCCCGGTATACAGGATAAAGTGGTATAGACGATGAGTGAAGAGTAGGCTAAGTGATCCACAATAGTCATAAATACATCATTTATTTTGGTCCCCTTTATATAAGCTCCATATGTATAGTGATAAGTATATGGAGCTTATATAAAGTATTTGTGTATAGTACTTATGGAGCTTATATAAAGGGAACCAAGTAAGAATAATGTGTTTATGACAAGTGAACAGTTTTAAATCCTAACAAGGTGGAAACAAATTTATTTTCAAAACAGAAATCTCTTCCGTGTTCCGGTTTCCTGGAGCACATTTCCTGTAAACTTCCGCTGAGTTTTGTTGACAGTTAGCTAGCATGCGAAAACAGTTCACACTTATAATTTACACTTGTCACAAATTTCTACATTTAATTCAGAATATGTCTCTCAACGAGTTCCTGAATTAAATACAAAATTAGTGGCGATACACCCACTCTGTTTCAATATTAGCGATAGTTAGCGAGGATGCTAGCCGGCTATATGTCTAGCTAGCCATGTTAGTTGGGGAGAATCCCGAATTGCTTTGTGTTCCCTCTTTATGTGCACTACTTCTAGTGAGAAATAATTTCCTTTGCCCTCGATGTAGTGCACTGCGTGGTTAAGAGGGACCGAATTTAAGATTTAGCCCAGGTTGTTAGCTGTAGTTAGAGTCAGACTGTGTGTGGATTGTGATTATGAGCAGATGTGTTTGTTATGCTTTTACTGGTTTTGAATAACGTCTGCGTCATGGACACTGAAGGGATCGTGATCCGTATAAAGACACCGGTGGGGGACATGGACTCTTCGGTGGACTGTCCATCACTCTTGAGCTTCAACGATTTACTGGTAAAGCTGTCCCAGGCAGTACAAACTCATTGTGATTTCACATCATCTGAAAGACTGAAGAAGAATTAAACACATGTCCTAATTGTGTGTTTCACTTGTGGTTTTCAGCTCGCAATTAGAGACGTGATGCCTGAAGCGACCATTACTGCGTTTGAATGTGAGCACTGCTTTTTAATAAAAGCATAAAGTTATATTACCAACAACAAAAAAGCCTACAGTAATACTAGATTAATAGTCACAGTGTCTCAGTTGTGGTCCTTGTATTGTAGCTGTAAACTGTAGTACTGTAGTAGTGTAGTGTGTGTGTGTGTGTGTGTGTAACAGTATCCATATAGAAGTTTAAAGTCTTGGAGAATATGTAGATGAAGCATGTCTAGTGTATTAAGTACAGTAATTGTGATTCACACATTGAATCAGAAAGAAGAGACATCATTGTATATACATGTACAAGATGAGTCAATAGGGATGAGATTCACAATATAGATACAGTATTATCACAATACCTATAGCAGGTGCCGATTCGATTTGTATTGTGATTCTCTGAGTATCACGGGATTTATAAATATCCCAATTTGATATTAAACTTTTTTCAGATTTTCAGGCGTGACAAAATTTGTTTGATAGATTCTGTTTCTATGATGGATGATAAGCACAAGTGCAAGAATTAAATAGAAACCTGTAGTTTTATGATTAAACATGTGCATCAAAAAAAATTTTTTTTATTTTGAGCAAGGAAGTTTTATTCATAATTCATTATGAATATTTTAACATTTCTGTCTCAGCACAAAGGTGTTCACTGGGAAGGAGGTCAAGTCTTAAACTATGTCTTGATGGACTTTTCTTTGTGCAGAGGAGCATTGTTGTGCTGAGACAGGTTTGGGCCTTTTAGTTTCAGTGAGGGGAAATTGTAATGCTACAGTATATAAAGACAGTCTATACAATTTTGCACTCAAACCAAAAACTTTGGGTGTGAAGGTTAGGTGTCCACAAACTTTTGGCCAAATGATGTATATCACAATATATAGAATTGTTCACAAACAGCCAGAAATATAGTAGTGTTGCATTTCAGAACTAGTTGGATTATATTTCATATAATTTCTGCAAGCATTAATCAACAATTAAAATTTTTGTGTATTTAAAAATATATTTTTTATTCAATCAAATCTATCAAATTTATTTATAAAGCACATTTAAAACAACTTCCATTGACCAAAGAGCTGTACAAATATAAAACAATAAGTCAGCAGGTACTATACAGCGTATCTACTTAATATACACCGCATTTATTAATTCATAAATGTTAACAGTTAAGATAAAGAACAAAAAGTTAACACCAAATTGTAATTAAGGGCATTTTTAAAACTGTTTTTAAACTATCCACTCATATCCATGACATAAATTAGAATTATATTGATCGTGTGTTCATACTGTATGTCCCTTCTCTGTTAATATTAACATTACCCCCTCCCCCCTCTCCATGTAAAACTAACCCAGCCTGAATATAGCTAAGGAAGTTTTCACATTGTGTTTAGTCTGTCTGACTTGACCATGGTGCATTTTTCACAATGGGGTGCAGTTTGCTTGCAGTGAGGTAGATATTCCATCCTGAGTCAGTCATCAGTGTATATTACATCTAGTTCATGTCAGATAGGAATCATAACTTAAAAAATACACCAGCATTTAAAAAAAAACAAAAAAAACATCAGCATTAAAAAAAAAATACATCAGCATCGTGTTGACACACAATGAATTTGTCATCATGTGCAAAATAGCATAAAAGGACATTATAACACTTTAGAGCCCTGGTTCCCGACCCTGGTCCTGGAGGACTCCCGTCCCTGCACATTTTAGTGTGTTTCTTGCTCTATCACTTACTATCATTCTATTCAGAATGGGTTGTTAATTAGCTGATTTGTTTAATCAGGTGATCTGGGAGCACAGAAGATGCTAAAGCGTGCAGGGCAGTTGGTCCTCCAGAACCATTGTTTAGCTAATTTAGCTAATTATCTAGCAGCATTTCTTCAAAGGTATGTGACATGACCGTGTGAGCGGAAAGTTAATTGTCTGTGCTGAAATGTCTAAGAAATTGCTTGCATTTTTCTTCAGAAATGTGTATGAATACTGTGGTGCATTCTTCTGACAGATGAGGATGAGGTTGGTGACAGGATCACAGTTCGGAGTGATGAAGAAATGAAGGCCATGCTGTCGTATGTGAGTATTGTTTTTGCTGTCTGTTATCAACTATATTAGAAAGTATGGTTTGAAACAAGCCGCCATGAACATAGTTCACCAAAATTCTCATGGGTAATAATTTATGATGTCAAGTCAACAATCTATGCCATGATTGTCGATCATCGTGGATTAGACAGTATGAATTAGACACATCCATGTATTTTGGAAAATTAAGCTGTGTGCAAGGCAAGCAAGGTTTTCCGAGAAAAAAAGTAAAATAAAAATGTATTTGAAAATTTCTGTTCTTTTATATCAAAGTATTTATGTTCCCAATGAATTATAATTACTGACCTCCGACTGTTGCATGAACTATTGCTTGGTTCAGTTAAACTATTTAGTCTTGGGAGTGTTTTTGTTATAAAGGAAAAGCTATTAAAATCTCTTATTGTACGTCTATTCACCCTTGGGCAAGATCTTCTCATTACATGGCAGATTGGCAGGGATAACAAGTAGCTCTGTTTTCTTGTCTCTTTATCTTCATCTTGGCCCTTTTTTGGTTGTAACAATTGATGTATCCATGGCAACCCGTGACCCCTGGCAGGCTCGTGTGCCAGCATGGCATTAAGCATGCACGATGGAGCAAAGCATCAAATTACATTTCTGTTTCTTTACTCAAGGCGTGAAGTCAGAAATGAGCCTTGAGCCAGTCACTAAATGATAATGCTCCCTAGTAATTGGAGGATTTTTTTGGGAACAGTCTTGTAATAATAGTCGTAGTGCCAACACTCACTAGCACACTGTAGTACAGATGTCGGCTCATATTTGCCCACGCATGGGAGACATTGCTGTGCAACTTAAAATCTGTAGGTCTAGATGGATGTAGGATCTTTCATTAGAGAATGGTTTCTTTACAGTGTGGTTTTATGACTGTTACAGTATTCTCACCATATATCACATCTTCAAAGAAAAGTAAGTGTGTAGCCTGATGTATATTCTAAATCTTATAATAATATATGAAAGATCAAATTATAATGGACAACAACTCTTTCAGAAATTATTCATGAAATTTGCAAAAGATGTGGACTCCGATGCCACCCTTCCTTTATACAGGGACTGATAGGCACACATTGTCATTGGGACAGAGGTATTCCTCCTTCGTTTGGACTGACAGACACAGAAGGAACACCTCCTTTGCAGGGACGTAGGGGCACAATGGACACACCTCCTTTACAGGGACTGAGGGGCACAGGGGACACGCCTCCTTTACAGGGACTGGGCAGGTACAGCGGACACACCTACTTTACAAGGACAGACAGGCACAGAAACTGAGGGGCACAGAAGACGTCTTCTTTACAGAGACTGAGGGGCACAGCGACCAAACCTCCTTTGCAGGCACTGAGAGACGCAAATGATGTCTTCTTTACAGAAACTAACAGGCACACGGGGACACGCCTCTTTTGCAGGGACAGACAAGCACAGGGGACACACCTTCTTCGCAGACAGGCACAGGGGACAGGCAGGCACAGGGGACACGCCTCCTTTGCAGGGACAGGCAGGCACAGGGGACACGCCTCCTTTGCAGGGACAGGCAGGCACAGGGGACACGCCTCCTTCGCAGGGACAGGCAGGCACAGAAAACACATCCTTTTAAGGACAGACAGACAGACAGGGGCAGGGCATCCTTTACAGGGACAGACAGGCGCATAAAACCTTGATGCTATTTAATTTTTAAGTAAGGTTTTTCTTTTCTTTCTTTTTTTTTACTGTTGAGAAGCAAGAGGATTGGCCATGGAGACATGGTGGTTAATGATGGCATTACACAGATGCACATTGATTAATGGTACATTTATTAAATGAAATGAATCCCTAAAACATGCATGTGTTAGTGTTTGCTTTACCCAGAAACACAGGAATTACTGGACTCTGTTGTGGTGTAATATTTTGTCCTTTTGTCCTTGTTTAGTGTACTGTTTTCCCTCTGAGCCAATATTAAATGCATTCCTCAATACTTACTGTTCACATTGCGGATGTTGGGATTAATGACTTGTGAACGTTTCTCTCTGAAGTGCAGCAGAAACTAAATGAACTATCAACTTTTATTATATATTATTCAGTACTTAAAGATCCGCCTCATTAGAAGTATGCCCCCCTCTGCGCAAAGGAATTTTTCAAAATCCACTTTCAGCTGGTGTTGTCTTTTACCCCCTATCAGCTCACAGTCACTACGCTAGCCACAGGCTCAATAATCACTATATACGAGTTTTCATGAAAAGGTGGATTTTTAAAAATGTATATCTATTATTTTGCTTTATACCAGTTGCTGATTTGCTTACTTTTTGCCGACTGACTGTCTAAATGCAAGTCATGCTACATTATAGATTCTATATGGAAGCCTTAAAACACACAAAATAAGATGGGAGTCGTGAAGTGAGAGCTTGTGCCTTTTGTCTTACTATGCTTTCTGCCCCTTTTGGGGGGGACTCCCATAGTGTTCTGTATGTGCAATGTAATGCATACGTCAAAAGTTTAATGCCACATGTATAAGTTTATGGTGTTGGATTGTTCCATTCGCGGTGGGTTGTCTTTTGCTTATGCGGCTGTTTGGTCTCCACTGAGACGTGTGTTTTTTGAATTGCTTCGATGTCATTAATTCCAGATGAAGGGACATCTATTATGTTGAACTGGTAGAACTTGAGAGACGGCTGCTTTGAAGGATACGTAGACATGAAATTTTTGCACGTCTCCATTGTCCTTGAAATGCTCCCGATTTGAGACGTAGCTTTACAATCGAGAATACTGATTCCTTTTTGGGAGGTTAACCCTCACTGTGCTTCTAACGCTGGATTAAAAAAATGAAATGTAATGATGTATGTATATATGTATTAGTATTTTCAGTACATGACCTTGGTTTTAACCTTAAGCTCTCAGTGTCTAGCACAACATACACTGCTCTTACACGCTCCTGTTTTCCTCTAGTCTCAGTTCACTAATTGAGAAGCACTCTATTCTGAGTGTGTTAATGATGATGCGGCGCCAGCAGGAGAACGGTCTGGTTCGAGTGTCCCCTCTGGCACCGAGCATTCAGCCTCTGATCAAAAATGCCTTTAGTTATTGTCCAACAAAGGGGGATTTCTTTTAATACACTGCTACAGATTAGTTGGTAATTGTGCCCCTAATCAATAAAGAAGTGGAGCGGAAAATTAAAGGTGTAAGTGTCTGAACACACACGTTTTTTTTTTTCTCTCGGAAGAGGCACATCGCTGGAGGCAATGGCGAGAACGAGAGAATGTTATGGAAAGAGGGAAGTGTAGGAGGAGAGAGAGGCAGTTGTGAGGTGACAGTGATAAATAGGGCATTTAATAGAACAGCTGCAGCAGCTCTGCTTCTACAGCGTGCCTTCATGTACACTTATGTATTTATCACACACACACACACAGGAGAAGGGAAGAAATGCACTACCAGCTCTGACTGCTTTGCATAAAGAAGTGCTAGAAAACTGCAGAGACAGATTTGCTGTCTTGACCCTGTTCTACATTTTACCAGTTTAGGTTTGAGAAAAAGATATGGCCCTGATTATACTGTATTTAGCAGAATTCAAAAGAGAACTGTTATAACTGCAAGTGATCTAAGTGAGGAACAAAGCACAGAACAGTCATGCTTGTATAGGGAACTAATCAACGACAGGGTGTATTGGTGCAATGCCAAAACATGATAAAGCTTTTTTGAAATTGGGCAGATGTGCAACAAAATGAATGGACTTTTCAAACCAGCTTTCTCCACCCCCCCCCCGCCCCCCCCAAAAA
>JAQMYJ010000023.1:8386187-8414335 GCA_030014305.1 Clarias laeviceps | reverse complement strand
GTGTGTGTGTGTGTGTGTGTGTGTGTGTGTGTGTGTGTGTGTGTGTGTGTGTGTGTGTGTGTGTGTGTGTGTCTTATTCCCATGGAATTCGTGGTAAACTTGAAAGAGTTTGCCCAAAGCTTAGCTGGTCTTTTCAAATCCATGTAGTGTGGGCTTTAAGAAACTAATTTAAAAATAAAACTTGCTTCTTGGCTTTTGGGTGAAATTTTTTTTTTCTGTTTTTTTTTTTTTCTCCCAGGTTAGGAGTAACATACAGTTTTGTTATTTAAGTCATTTTAGTTTGTTATTTAAGTGAGTTTTGTGATTTAAGTGTAGACTTTTGGCTTTAGTTCAAAGGGTTTAACAAAATTCTATATTCTATAACCCGTCTCTCCATTTTCACAGGCTCAAATGTATTTGGACAACTGGACAACGATAAAGTTTGCTTTTGAGTTATGCCCTATAAGGCCTTGCATTGATTTGATTTAAAGTGTTGAATCTGCATGTGATAGCTGTTTATGCAGATGAAAATAGACCTCCTTGGAGCACATACTGAACATACTAACGAAGAGATAGCGAATCTTTAGAAATGGCTCAATCAGGAATTTTTGTTACATTCTTAAAAAGAAGGAATGCGCTGGTTAGCTCAGTAACACCAAAAACTCTTAAAGGCCATGGAAGATGGCCTCCGAGTGGCGCAGTGGTAAAGTGCTCGCCCTATCATCCGGAGATCGCTGGTTTGATTCCTGGGTGATGCTGTAACCTCTCGCAGCCGGAGGTCTCGAGAGAGCTGATTGGCCGAGCTCTCTCAGAGGGGAGGGATGAGAGGTATTTAGTGCTCCCACATTAATCACGGCTCTACAGCCAATCAGGGACGTCTGTGAGCTCAGGCAAGCAGAAGGAGCGGATAGCGCTGTCCTCCGTGAGTGTTACGCGCCTAGCGGTGTGTGAGCGAGCAATTTGGAAAGATGCGGTCGGCTGGCGTCACGTGGTTCGGAGGAAATACGTGATAGTCTTCAGCCCTCCCGGCTGACTGGTAGTAGTAGCCTTAATATGGGAGCCTAGTGACGGGGAGGAATTGAACACGACTAAATTAGGGAGAAAATCAGGGGGAAAAAAATAAAATAAAAAAGGCCATGGAAGCTAAAAAGTAGTGGGGGAAAAAAGAACCTTCATCTTCCTAGTCAAGAACACTCATAGTCAAAGTTCAAGATGTAAACTACTGGTAATACTCAAGAACAGAAAATCAGATTAGACATTGCTTAAACTGTACGGAATAATGAAACATCCATCCAGTGAAGTAACTCAAGTGGACAGAAGTGGCTCTAATGGTTAAGCCTCTGGGTTACTGATCAAGACAAAACTGAAACACACAAACAAGAAAACCTTTTAAAAATGGAAAACTCTTTGATTTGATTTTGTCCGTAGAATTCAGACATTTTGGCACCTATATATTAAATGTACTTTTAATATTAGTTACTGTGAATTTGTCCAGTTATTCTTGAAACAGTTAATACAGTTAATGTTCAACCCTTTAAATTAAAACTGAAATTCTTCACTTCAATCACTTCATTTAAACTCCATCATGGTGGTGTATAGAGGCAAAAACACAGAATTTGTGTCCAAATACCTATGGACATAACTGTAATTTGTTTAGTTATTAAGTATATTATACAGTATATTCATCATGATTGTGTGATTTATATCAGACGACAAATGATAAATTCATTAATTGGTGCACAGACATATAAAAGCTCCCATGTGCTAAAACCACATAAAGTAGGTTAACAAGGGGTAGCTAAGGTAGTGTAATAATTTATGGCAAGCTAAGGGATGCCTCCATTGCCACAGTCCTTTTTTCCTCTTGACACAGGTACAGTACATCATCTTGTTACCAAGTCATTGGCAAACATTTTCCTCGTGAGCTGTAATGTTCTGTACTCGAATTGCACGTAGAATATAATTCTTTTCCTCTTTGTTTGCATACTGTAAGGTGACTACGAAGTTATATGATGATTTTGCACTACACTTTATTTTGTTTCATCAGTTTTACTTTATGTTCCTGATCGTGAAATGATCATCTCTCTTTTGCGTATGCTAATTAATCCACCGGGTAACAATGAGTAAAGAAATTGTAATAAAACTAGTAAAAGCTAATAGTCCAGACAAAAATCTGTTTGTCCCAGGTGACTGGGCTACTGATTTGTCCAGCCCTGGAGACTGGGTTTGAGAGCATGAATCGCAGTGACGGCGAACCACCAGTTTATAGTTTATAGAAAACGCTTAACATAAAATTAGCCTAAAAATTCTCCAAGGCTTTAGGCAATGTATTTGTAATCATTCGTGTAATAACTTTCCAAGGTAGTTTGCAGCGGCTTTAAACGCTTCCAATCCCTTGTTCCTATTTTCCCCTATTGCACAGATTTCTTTGTAAGTTTTTTCTAAAGTGGTACCCATTTCATCTAAACATTCTGAATGACTTTCCCCAATGAGCGAATAATGTAGCAACGTAGTCAAATCAGTGGAATTCTTCTATAAGTATTTTAAGCTTTTTTGCTCAGTCCCATTTTCTGTCCAGAGTTTTTCACATATTCCTTTTTTTACATCTCTTTCTTTGGCCCTGATATGCTTTTACAATCCAGACCAATTACTTTTGCAGCTGGGAAGACTCCTGGGAACCGGAACATCTACAGCCTCAAGGTAGGCACATCATCGATTGTTTCTGAAACGTCACGTCCTGCTGCGTACCACTTATTCAAATGTCAATTGAAGTCAAGACATTTGTGCTTTGTGTCTCTTATTTTACATTTTCATTTCTTTTGCCCTTTAGAAACGTTAGATTTTTCAGTATTATTCCATTCTTCATCATTCAGTCATGAATGTGCTTTATATGCTGTATATTTTTGTACAAACTGGATCATAGTCCAGCATTTGTTTTGTACTAAGTCTTTGTATTTTTTTTGTGCTTTGTTTTAATCTAAAGTTAATTGGCTTTAAACCGCAGTGGAAGCTGTATACATTTAAATGGTACTAATTAACAAGCGAATCACTGCTTTGCTGGACTAGACTCCATGACCTAAAGACCTCAATTAGGCTAGTTATTTTTAGTCACTTTCTTTTTCTCTCTCTTTCTCTTTTTTTTTTTATTGGTCCCAGTTGGTGAGATGTAGATCTAAGAACAAGTAGCCTTGTTAAGCGTCCTTTTGAATGACATATAAAGGACTTCACGTTGGTTTGTAATTATTCTTTTACAGAAGACATCTTTAATTTTGCATTACTGTCTTTCTCTTTCCATCTCATTAATTTTCTTTTCTCTCAGTCACTCGTAGGATTGTTGTTCAATGTTGTTGCGATTAGTTGAGCATGCTGATGGTTTTTGCCTTGTTCTAGGTGACCACACGCCCTGGCTCTTCCAGTAGTCGGGGATCGTCTCCTGCCGAGTCTCTGTCCAGTAACAGGTGAGTTGGCCTGTGTGTGTTCATATGTGTGTGGGCAAGAATGCCGTCTATATGCCAAATTTATGTTACCAAATTTATGGAGTTTAGCAATGAAGAGCTTCGAACCTTAACGACAGCTTGCGCATTCTGAAACATTTGGCCAGGTTTCAATTGAACCCGGGTACAAATAAAAACTAGTGATCCAGCCACCACTTGTACAAATGAGCTCTCATTAATTAGCATGTGGTGCTTTATTTTGGCTGTTCTGACCACATCTAGACCAGCTTTATTCGCTCCTAGTCTAAGAAGGCCGGTTCCCACTCCAGTGCTCATGACTCAATTAAGCAGCCAGTTATCAGCCTTCTTACAAGATAACTCACGTGAGCTGGAGCAGGGAACACTGTAGCCATAAAGAAGAACATTGATCTAGATTAAGCTACACCTGGGATCTGGCTTCTCCACACAGATTTAGCATAATTAGATTTAAAAATTATATTATATTGTAAGTTGAAGCTCTTTTATTAACCATCCTATTTAAAGCAGATAATGTAGAAATGATTGAGTAGAAATAAAAACAATGTTCTACTCCTTACTTATTGTTTCTGCTTAACAGTTTAAAGAAATCGTCAGCAGAGCTGAAAAAGATACTGACCAATGGCCAGGTACTGAAATGATATATTCACTTTATATGTTATCGAATTATTGTTATGATCAACATGATTGACAGCTTTTACTGAAATCCTTAGGTGTATGTGGTACAGTTTTTCCCTCCAGTTTCTTCCTTCATTATATACATTGCCTGGCCAAAAAAAAAGTCACACGTCACACACACCTAAGATTTCATTCAGTCATCTTTTGTTTTTATTACAGAACACAATGTGGTGGCCAGTTGATGTGTGAAAACGATTCCTCATGCTCCCACAACCTCTTTTTCATAATTCGAGTCCTGGAAATTGGCAGTGAAGAAAACTCAATTGATCTGACAATCTGGTCATTCAGTACATTCACGTCATCAGCTGACTTCATTTTATTGCCAGATCATAACACTGCCTACAGAAGCTTGTACAGAGTGCGCTATGCATGAAGGGTACATCACTTCAATCGATTCCCTTCTTACCATGACACACCCATTCACGTTTTTCCATCGGTCAAAAGTCCAGTCTTTATGCTCCCTATGCAAATTGAAGGCTTTTTCTGATTAGCCTCACTAACGAGTGATTTTAAAAAAATATATATATTTTTTGCCCACACAGCTGTTTAGTCCTAATCCTTTGAGTTCTCACTTTACAGGTGTTCAAGGGTTCTTAACCCAGTTCCAGTGATTTCAAATCTCCTTAGTAGTTTTCGTTGCTTGATACAGCCTAATAATTTGACTCTTCTGAAATCGTGACTTTTGGCCAGGCAGTGTAGGTGCGTTGGTGAGTACTATTCTTCACCAGTTTTTTTTTTTTTTTTCATTTTTGACCATATCATATGTACAGTGTGTATGCGATTTTTTTTTACGAAAATGTTTATATAATTTGTATGATTAATGTATGAGGCTATTGATGAGAAAGTTAAGTACCAGCATCATTAAACTTCTCCTGTTGAGTCGTTGCTTCAATCCTTTAATCCCTTGACTTCTCATCTCAATTTTATTTTTGTAGCTCGATTGTTGGGACACAGAGTCATACATAACGTTAAACGTCCGAGTGCTGTTACTGTCCATTATTAACACTCGTGGAATTAACCTCTCCATTCAGATAACAGTGAATTGTATAATATCAAATATTAAACAACATTTTTAAGTAGAACTGACAGCTGTAGTATTCCTATGGGTAATCCGAGCCGCTAGAATATCTTAAACGCTTCTAAAGCTGTTAATCCTTAATAAAATATTTTGTGATATCCTAGCAGAATTGCATTGAGGAATGCTCATGTGACATGACTTGCTGTGTGCTTCTGACTACCTTGCATGTGTATGTGTCAGTAGTCCTTATTGATTGCCTAATGAAATGCGGGTCAAGTCCCTTTACTTCATGGTCCATTTGAGATCTTTATCTTGACCGGCTGTTATCTGTATTATCTATATTCCTCCAGTCTGAGCTTCTCCTCTCTGCAGCAGCACGGCATTGTCAGTGCGGAGATGCCAATGTCAGAAAGGCAATTAAGTAAATCAGGCCCCAGGTGACACCTGTAAAAAGCACAAGCAGGGGAACTCTAGTACGACACTCGCACACACACTCACACACACCCCTAATCAATGGACCTTTACTGGAGTTGGTGCCGTATTTCCCACTTAAAATGAGGCTTGACAGTAAGGCATTAACTTAGTTTTGGCCTCAGCTGTGTGGGGAAAAATACTTGTTTCACATTATCAGTGGTTATTGACATACTGTTATCCTGATCAGACAATCAGATCAAACGTTGCTTAATGGGATGCATATATCTATATACATACAGACCCCTTTGTGAATAAGAGACAGTAGAGTAAAGCAGAATTTCCTGTTCATTTTATCTAGCTGGACAACATGACCCTTTTTCTTTGGACCCACCCATTTAGTGATTAATCAAGTGATTAATATTAAACACGTAGCTGAAAAGTGTTTCTTGTTGCTCGGGTTTGCACTGCGTAATTGTTTAATCGGTTAACACCTCTGAATAATTTGAGCCCTGGGTTTCACCTGTGAAGACTGAATATTTTGTTAAAAATGGTACACCAGCATTAGGACCAGGAATATGTCAAGCTAAAAAAAAAAAAAAAGAGGAAAGACGGAAAATCAGCCAGAGTCATAGTCAATCCAACAATTTACTATATCCTGAGAAAGAAAAAAGCCACTGGTGTACCAACAACCAGGCATTGAACATGTTCGAACAAATTTGAATTGGTGTATTTGTGATCATTTCTGCTGTGAAACAAACCGTGCTCTGGCTTTCTAAACCTAAATCAAGTTCACCCACATCTTCGATTATTAAGTATTTACGTTCTTAACTTATACCTTAATTATTATTATTTTTTTATGTTCTTTGTTGCCACAACTTTATCATGTTCAGTCATATCCCAGAAAACTGTGCTGGTTCAAGGAGATGCTTCAGATTTGATGTGTGTGTGTTGAAGTGGAAGGAGGTCAGTCTGTGTATCTTGCTAGTAGAGGACAAACTTCTCCCTGTAGCCCACCGATGTCAGCAGGGGGCCAAACTGTTTTATACACGTTTTGACAGCCTTTGTCAGAGTTAAGCAAGACAGCACAGGTAAACAAATGGTCGTTAGAGTTGCCATCTCTCCCACCCCCAAACTTGTCCTTTTATAAATTGGACAGCAAATGTTGTTATTGATCCTGCTCCTGCTCGGCTGTTCCTCTTGAAATGACCCGAGAGCCGAACCCGTTGTTTATGGCCTGCGGTTGCATTTTTCCCTCCCCCAAATATTTCTGGTCCCTAGTGACATCTTTCTATTTTATGGCTATGTGTCCTTTCTCCTTTCTGTATCTATCTTTCATTCTCTCTCTCTCTCTCTCTCTCGCTCTTTTTTTTATTTATTTATTTTTTTATCTTGTAGATAAATGAACAAGACATCCAGTACCAGGAGCAGCTTGGCCATGGAAATGGGGGAACGGTATACAAGTGAGTGCTCTTCACCTCATCTTTACCTTGAATTTTAATTGGACTCATTATGCACTTATCTTTTCACTGGCCATGCCATTTCATTACTGTTGAATAAAGCTACTATGAATATGGTGTAATTGAAGCGAAAGGACGCGTAGCATATTTTGCTTGTTGCATTTTCTCATCGTCCCTACACGCCACACTCGCTCAATAGTCCAGCGTCCACTCAGCCTGCTCAAAGCCTCTGACAGGCAGCTGTGGCTGGGATGATTATTTATTTTATAAAGTGAAGGTTGCCAAATGCGGGTAATATCGATTTATTTTTGGCGCTAAGGAAAGAAATTGATTCAGTTTGACTCCTGTGAAGCCAGTTTCTATTACCTGAATGATCTATCGCTACCAAGCAGATAACATGACAGGACACCTATTCACTGCTATGTGCTATCGAATAAAATACTTTGAGATTGAGAACTTGAACTAATTTGGGTTACATCTGATGGATAATATAAATATGACCATTTCATCATGCGGATGATAGGAATAAAATGAAAATACTTAATTTAGGGGACTGTAATACATTAGTGTGTAAAATGAGATTTACATTAAAATTGGGAAAATTTGCTTGTTTTTCTACAAGTCATTCAAGTCAATTGCTATCAGTAGTCTGGGGGGAATATTCTGTAAATTGTGGTAATTAAAGTCAGGGCCTTGTGAGGATTGTTTAATGAAATGCCACCAGATCAGAAAGATGGCGAAAAATGTTCCAGGTGAGTTCATATTTATTTATTTATTTAAAGAAAAGCCAAAACCCCATTAATGTCCAAATGTAATTACCATGAGAGAGCAGGAATTTCTAGACTTATTGTATGTGTGTATTAGCCAACTTTAGCTTCATCACTCAGGCTTTCTTAAGAACTGTTTTGTTTATATCCACTGTATTCACGTGCACATCACTGTGAATTTTCACACAGGTCATGCTTTCGCTGTTTATTGAGGGCAGATGTAAATACGTTTCGTTTGTGTTTCCTCTGCTGACTGAAATTTGACATAATGTAATTCAGTGTGTGTCCTGGGAATAACAGGGCCATGTAGCGATCTATCTAGACTGCTGTCCTTGGTCACCGTTACTACACACATACAGTACACACGCTGTGTGCACTATGTAAAATAAACACTTCTGTAGCCATCACACTACGCTACACTACAGTGCCTGGGGTATTAGCTTAAATTGCTTTCCTTAAAAAAATAAATGTGTTCACCTAACCTGCTGTGCTTCCAGGTGTACTGTTATTATGTGTCAGAACATGGCTCTTGCTTACACCCACACGTTTAAAAAGGAAAAAAAAGACAATCCAGCTTTTCCTCCAGGGTATGAAAATGGACACAAGCTACCTTGCTTTGCATTTTATCATATGTCCTAGCTGGCCTGAGTGTGCAAGTTCACCATCATGAAAGTCATCCTAAATAGCTGCTGCTGAATAGGCCTGAGTACCTGGCAACCCGGCGATGATGTGTAAACGGGCCATGATCCCGGCCTCGGCCTTTAAACCCCGGATCCTGTTTATGAGCGGTGGCCACTGACGATTAGTCGGCACTACAGGGTTATTGTTCTGCAGCGTTGATCCAGTAATAGATCAATACGCACCCTGTGGTTTATTGCAGTGGTCCAGACTGTGCTGTGATCTCAGTTTGTTGTGAGCTCTTCTTTATAGGACAGTAAAGCTTAAGTGCTCTGAATCCTGTGGACTGTCGTGGTTAAAAAAGACAAGGCATTTCTGATTAAACTGAACCGTGCCCTCAAATTGTGCATTTAAAGTTTTAGGAGTTCTAATTTGCTTATTATTCTAGTTTTTTTTTTTTTTGTTTTGTTTTTGGATTTAATTTTCAATTAATTTCAATCTTTTAAGTCCTGTAATTTGCGAGGTCGACTGGATTGGAGACCAGGTCAACACCTTGAACTTTCATGTTCCGCAAACCATTCTGCAACGATTTTTGCAGTATGGCAGGATGCATTATTCTGATGAAAGAGGCCACTGGTATTAAGGAATACCGTTGTCATGAAGGGGTATACTTGACCTGCAATTATGATGAGGTAGGTGGTCCATGTCAAAATAACCATGTCAAGTAATATCTACATGAATGCCAGGATCTGAGGTTTCCCAACAGAGCATCCCACTGCCTCCATCATCAAACCAGGCCACCTTCATCAGTTGCTCCATGGTCCAGTTCTTACGCTCACATCACAACCCATTATTGGCAGTTTGATGATGGGGTAAAGGCATGGGTACTCTGACCAGTCTGCAGCTGTGCGGCCCCATACTCCGCAAGCTACGAGGCACTGGATGTTCTGACACCTTTGTGCTAGCCTTTGCTCCCCACACGTATTAGTGACCCTGTCTCCATGTTACTGGTTGTCCTTCTTTAAACTACTTTTGGTAGGTACTAAACACTGTATATTGGGAATACTACACAAGACCTGCTGTGGGCAATTTAGTGTATTACTTCATCAGATTTTAGCCCATTCTTCTTTACAACTTCTTTGCTTTAGTTCACTGAGGTTTTTTGTGAATTTGTATATGCATAGCTTTCTTAATGGCACCGCTAAAGCATTTCAGTTTGGTTGAGGTCTGACCTTATCCAAGTCATTCCAAAACCTTGATTCTTTTATTTTTTCAGCCATTCTGATCTAGTTTTACTGGTGAGCTTTGGATCATTGTCCTGTTCAGTGACCCAATTTTGATCAAGCTTTAGCTGTCAGCATCACATTTACTTATAGACTACTCTGGGATTCAGTATAACTCTGGTACAACAGCAGTTATTGACTGCAAGGTGCCCAGGTCATGTGGCTGATAAAAGAAGTCCAAATCATCATCCTTCCACCAGCGAAATTGTCGGTGCGTATGAGCTGTTTCTGCTGAAAAGTGTTTGATTTTCCCCAAACATTACCTGGGGCATTAAGGCCACACAACTCCACTTTGGTCTCATCAGTCCAGAGGACATCGTTCCAGAAGTCTTGTGCTTTGTTTAGACGCAGTTTTATGAACCTCAGCCATGCTGCCATATTCTTTTTAGACAGAGGAGGCTTTCTGCTGCCAACCCTTCTAAGCAAACTGTACTTGTTCAGTCTTCTTCTAATTGTGCTGTCATGGATTTTAACATTTAACAGTCTCTGTGAGACCTTTAGGCATTGAGATGTAACTCTTGCAGGTTTTCTTGGATTTCTCTGAGCATCGCACGGTCTGACCTTGGGCCAAATAAGCTGGAACGTCCATTCTTGGGAATATTGGCAGCTGTTTTGAATGCTTTCTACTTAATTTTTCTCACTGTACAACACTCCAAATTATTTGATAATAGTTTTATAACCCTTTCCAGATTGCTGTGTAGCAATGTAGTTTCTTCTCTCAGACCATTGCTTATGTATTTTCTTCTTGGCATTGTGTTAAACTCCAGAATGCTCCAGACCAACAAACTGCCAAAACGTCTGCTTTTATAGAGGTCTGCACTCCTGCCAATCATCATCTAATCAAGGGTTGATTATTAGCAGCACCTGGCTGCAACTTACCCTATTAAATCCTGTGGAAACATTAAGGGGAGATTAAGATTTCTTTTCGGTTTCATTTTTGTTAAATAAATAATAGCTTGGTGAAAAAACATTGCATGATGTTTTTAGTCTGAGGTTGTATTTGCCAATACCAAGATCTGCTATGATCAGATGATTTTTTAAAATTATCTTTCCGCACCAAAAGACAAAGAATTAAAAGAGGTGGTACTAAATTTTGAACATGAGTTGCGTTGGTCAAAAAAACATTTTTAATGCTGAAATAAAATAAATTTTATTTTATTAAGATGATAAAAATGCAAAATACCTATACACACCACAGTATAGTACATCAGTGGCATTAGTAACACTGATATATGTCCCAGAATATTAACCGAAGTGATTTGCTTATGTTTTAATATACTGTAGTATAGTATTTACTAAGGAAATTTTAATTTAATTTAATTAATTTCTATTTAAAATTTAAAAAAAGTATTTAATCAGTCTCTGTTTAGGGAAAATCCTATGCTATGTTTAAGGAAATATAAAATATGGGACTTTTTATATAATCCAGGAACCAAGGGGAGATACAACATAAGGTGCAAAATTCACATTTTTTAAATTTACTTTTTAGTCAAGATATTTGTGTGTAGAAGATTTGTGACTATGACCTCATTCTTCATCATCATGCACTCTGTCTCTTCTTCTACATTGTGCTATCCCCCACCATCTTTTTTCTTTCTATCTTGCTCTCTCTCTCTGGCTAAGGTCAGCACCTGGCCATGGGTCATCTCAGGTGAGCAAGAGAGTCAGAGCTGGAGAGAGTGTATGGTCTGGTGCTTTCTGTAACCCAAACCTGTGTGTGTGTGTTCGAATGGCTGGCATTGAGAGGCCTATGAATAGTACATGACGGAGCTTTCATTACAGCAGGCTCTGAAGTTTAAATAACACACGCCATAGAGACACGTTTACCGCGGTCAGGACCAGTTCCCAACTGTCGCTACGGTTTCGTTACCCTGACCTCAGACCTGTCAGCCTTCAATCATTCGTCCAATTGGGTGCCTGACAGAGGTCAAGGACGGAGCCTAGATCTAGAGCAAGCAAGCAAAATCTTATTATTTGTTACTTAATATGGAATAACTGTGTAAGGTATAATGTGACTTCATCCTTTGTTGTGTTGTTTGGAATTAGGACATGACCGTATTTCAACTTTAATATGCATAAATGATTCCAGCCATGTAATTTCCGATTTACTAATTCAGTGCATTTCCTTTGCTCCTGGAATATTTCCCATTTTGGTTTCCTCATGCCAAATTTTAAAATACATTAAAATACATTTAATTGCACCTAGAAGGGAAAGTATGCCAAGATGCTTTACACAAATTATACAAAAATCACAAATTGTACAGAAGAATAATTTTTCTGCATAATTTTCAGGCATCAGTTTGGGACTTGGCTTGTCTTCATTTGGATATAGATGAGTGTAATTTCCTGGAATTGGCTCTATCATAGCTTTCAAATGGCATGTGTCCCCAATAAACAGGTTCATGAGTGCTCGTCTGGAGATGTGGTGGAGTCTTTCAAGGTAACGTCTACCCTCTCTGTGCTGACGGGTCAAGCTGGATTGAATATCCCTGGTCTAAATGAGGCACGTTACCCGCCCCGTCACATAGAAGTGTCATTAATTAAAGGGCTGTGGCATTTACGAGGTGTCTGGGGCAGAACCTAGATCAGCCATCTTTTCCACATTAATCACTCACATAATAGCATATGTTTGTGAGCATGTTCTAACTGCGTCAGAGAGGAAAGAAGAGACAGTGGACAAAATGATATATGTACTTTCTGTCTACAGTGTATGTCTATCTTTGTTTTCCATCTCTAAAACACATGGGTCAATCACAATTTTATTTTCCATCTCCGTCCATCTCCTTCATACATTGTGTAACCGGAATTATCTGTATTTGTGATACGGTAAGCCAAGTTGTCCCTCTCTAGTGAGCCAAATGATTAGAAAGCATGCAGCATAATTAAGTTATATATATTTATAACTTCTCTGTAAGGTTGAAATGTGTTCCTTACAAAGTGAAAGTTTTTTTTTACTTATAAATATATATATATATATATATTTTGGTATGTGGGATTTACTGGTTTATCTATGTACAATTGTTATGCACCTCCGTATTAATGAATCAGCTGTCAAACAGATCAGTGGAAAACTGTGACCCTTTTATTTTAACAGAGCATACCATCTCCTGGGGAAGAGGGTTCTAGCAGTGAAGGTAAGAAGAGACTTATCTACATTTTATCTTATTTGTGTAAAATCATAACATAAGAATGTTGGTTGTAGTGGTTCAGGAGTGGGTGTTTAATTTTTTTGTGTGTGTGTGTTTATTCAGTAATTCATGGCAGATAATGATAAATGACTTAACCTGGTGTTAATAGTGGCATACTAATTGGAGGGCAGGAGGAGTAAATGTAGCAGTCCATCACTCGACAGCTGAAGTGAAGCTTACTGAAGGCCCTGTGACCCGGACTGTCTCGCACCTTCCCTACTCTCTCTCTCTCTCTCTCTCTCTCTCTCTCTCTCTCTGTTTATGTCTCCCTTTTTCCTCTCTCTAGATGAGTTTTCCTGTCTTTCTCTTAGTCTTTTTTGTGATTGTGTATCACTTTCTTTTTCTTAGTTTTTATGTCTCTTGTCTATCTTTATCTCCCAGTATCTATCTGTTTTGTTTTTTGTCAGTCCTTCTTTCTTTTTTTCTCTCTATTAATTTCAAACTTTTTGTTTATCTGCCTCTCTTTCTCTTTTCTCTCACTGCCATTGCCTCTCTGTCCCTGTCCCTTTCTCTTTTCGTCTGTCTGTCTCCGCGACTGTTTCTGTCTATACCCCCTTCTCTCTATCTCTCGCTCCCCTCATCTCCTGTCTTAACGTTATGTTCTCTCTCTCCTCTTTCGGCATGTACTTTGATCTTTGGCCGGTGTGGCCCAGTTCTCTGCTGTGTTGCATGCTGGTGTTGCAGGCATGCCTAGCTCCCGTAAATGATCTCTCTCCACTGAGGGGTAACAGCACGGCCTCAGCCTTACTGCCTTACCTGTAATAAATTATTTCAATGGGAGGATGCTGATCTAACCTTAACTAAAGAAGCATTTTAGCTAATCTGAGTCTACATTACATGTGTTTTTCCACTCTGTTGAGCCAAGGAAGAGGGAGCGAGAAAGTGATCGAGCGGGAGAGATAGCGACCAATAGATACACTTCAGTTTTGGTGTTAAACTACAGACTGTTCATCTGTGGCTTTCCACCATTTATTTCAGTTGGGTTTGTGTTTACAATGTTTTCAGACAGCACTCTATTTCCATATAACAACTGAATGTTGAGATTTATTGAGATTTTGAGTCCCAAGAGTATTTGCATTAGACTTTTTGTAGAAGAGTCTTTTTTTATAAAGAAGCTGATGTATTATTTGTTATTGTAGGTCATTCCTCTTGACATCACAGTGGAACTTCAGAAACAGATCATGTCTGAGCTGGAGATCCTTTACAAGGTCAGAATCATTTTCTCTACATCATATTTATACAGTCCTCACCAAAATTAGAACAGCGTAACAAAACAGATTACTTAAACCATTTGGAACATGGCATGTTTGGTGGTAGACCACCCAATTGTTTAGAAACGTTATTTAAAGAAAATATTTTTTTTTATTTAGTTGCATTTCCTTTGCATCAAGCCAGCAATGTAATGACATGGCACGCAATGAACCATTGCATTCTTCTTTTGTGAGGCTAGCACTGCAGCTTCATGCAATTGTTGTATGTTTTCTCCCTTCAATCTTCTCTTCAGAAGGTGAAATGCATTTTCAGTTTCTAATAACTCATTACTTTTTTTTCCAGAAGCACATTTGTAAGGTCAGACACTGATGTTGGACAGGTAGAATGAAAGGACGTCCTAATGCTTCAGCATACCAAGACATTTTGGAGAATTTCATGCTTTGTGGGAACAGTTTGGGGATGGCCTGCGATGAGACAAGCCTTCTCATCCAACATCAGTGTCTGACCCCACAATTGTGCTTTTTAGCATTGAAGCTGTTATAGCTTCAAAGGCTGGGCCAACATCATATTAAACCCTTACAACAAACCAAATATAAGATTATTAAGGTTATATCTAGTTAAATGTTACTAGAATTTTAAGCAAAAAATGTCTATTGGCAGATAATTTTGCTTGATTTTAGAAATTTATTGCTTAAAGGTCACAAAATGATCTGCCAATAGAATGTTTTTCGCTTCAAATTTTACTTACATTTGACTGGAAATGAGCTTAATAATCTTATATTTGGTTTATTGTAGTCTTATTTTAAGAAATTATAGGTGGGTTTGGTTAGATTAAATTTCACTTGCTAAGATGTCAGTTTTTCCAGTGCATTTCTTCAATATGTTTAATCACTTGAAAAATAAGTGGATTCAAACCAATGATGTCATGTCGTAAGCTGTCCAACAAATTTAGATGTTTAAATATCAGGAAACAAAAGCAGAAATTCTCATTTGTTGACACTTGTTCATCTTTTGATCTCAAACTCGAATGTCTTCAATATGCAAAAAAATATCCTTTGCTGTTGCAGTAATTTTAGAGGGGACTGTATATTTCTCTTTCTCAATATTTCTGCAGTAAGCTTTGCAAATCTTTTCAATGTTTGATTATTAGGGTTTCTCCTCATCTGATTCATTATTTTTTTTGGTTTATAGTGTGACTCGCCATACATCATAAAGTTCTACAGTGCTTTCTTTGTGGAGAACCGAATATCTATATGCACTGAGTTTATGGATGGTGAGTTCCATTTAATCAGTGGGTAGAATGTGTGTACATTGACAATAATCTACATTTAGATTTGTTTGTATTTTTACTTTTAATTTAGTCGATTATTACTGCATGACTTATGTGGATGAGACTTGTTTTCAGTGTATGCATGTTTTTGTAGGTGGGTCTCTGGATGTTTACAGGAAGATTCCAGAGCACGTCCTGGGCCGGATTGCTGTGGCAGTGAGTCTATTATTATTTTTATGTCTGTCATTATTTTTATTACCTTTACTGAAACATCCATGTGCTCTATTAATAGTTGCATTGCTTGAATTTGCAAAGACTACATTTACATTAACAAGCCTGAAGTTGCTCAGTATATTGTGACACAGATGTGATTTATTTTTATTTTTTTTTATTTAAAAAAAAAAAATGTTCTAGGGCCACCTGAAAGCACAAATCTGACGTTCTTTCAATGTCACTTTCGTATGGGGTTCTATATCGGAAACATATCCAATATGTATCTGGTCTTGCTACTTAATTGAGAACCGGCAGATCAATTTTTTGCCTCTGCTTATACACAGGGCGCTCACTGACGTCAGTCAGTACCAGTAGCGTGCAGATTTCATAGCAGGGCTAGCAACAGCTGCTAAAACAGCTAAAGCGCGGCATCTGGCTTCCCTTCTTCTTCTGGACTGTAACAAATAAAGCCAACTAACATCTCGCCATTCTCCAGAGCAAATTCCCAGGCATATTTTTGCTAAAATGTTTGAAATGAATGAGTGGTCGCACAGACTCATAACATGACATGACATGTTTTAACGCAGATGGCACTAGCAAAGACGTATCGAGTGACGAGACATATCGATGACAGACGAGTCCACATAAAAAAAAAAAGAAAAAAAATCTTTTGTAATTATGAATGTGACCCGTCATGACACGCAAATCTGATCTGACCAAAATAAATCTTGTAATGTGAATGTAGCGATATAGGAACTTGATGGGGTGTTAAGTGTTGTGACAAAATAACCTGCCTGTTATACATTTTTTTTGTTTATTCTGTTATCTAAAATTATTTATATACTTTGATCAATCTAAAAGAAACTTTTATAAAGTTTATAAAATATGCTTTAATTGTGGCTTTAAATGCTTGTGTAGGTGGTGAAGGGATTGACATATTTGTGGAGCCTGAAGATTTTGCACAGAGGTGAGCAAAAGAGCTTCAGCTATACTAACAAACTTGTAGAGCATTTGTGTTGTCTAGCAATAGTTGAATTGTGGTATACTCCTTTTGAGAGTCTTCTTAAATTGTAATACTTTAATATTCTGATATCTGCTATCCATCAAATACTTAATGGCACTTTTTTGTCTTTCTCCACTGCAATTAAACTTTCCTGTTGATGATGGCACATGTTTTGTCTTGCCTGTGTATAGAGATATCTGACACGCCTGTAGTATAGAGAAGTGATGAACAGAATTATTAAACGCTGAACAAAATACTTAATGGCGCTTTTTTTTCTTTCTCCACTGCAATTAAACTTTCCTGTTGATGATGGCACATGTTTTGTCTTGCCTGTGTATAGAGATATCTGACACGCCTGTAGTATAGAGAAGTGATGAACAGAACTATTAAACGCTGAGCAAAAGCTTTACTAAATGATGTCGTCTTTACTGAATGGCAGCTCAATATTTCAGCCTGTAGTCCTGCTGCTTCAGCACAGACTCTGACACTGGTTAAAAGTTCAAACTTCCTGAAAGTTTTAACAGCCAGACAGTTTGAGAGGATTAATAAACATGATGCGATCAAATAGATAATGCAGGGTTATATTTATCTGTCAGTACAGAGCACTATGTTGTATATTAATTACACTATGTTGTATAGAAATTAATGTGGAAGCAGGGATTGGTGTAGAAAGTATCTGGTGTAAAATTGGTAAACTGTAGATACCTGGGCCAGTATTTACAAAGATTCTTAGAATTCTCTCAGAGAGCTCCTATCTTGGCCTAAGCTTTGAGTCCTAGACTAAAAGTGATTTAGGAAACCTCTCAGAGCAACTCTGAGTAAGGAAAGTACAAATATCTTGGTGAGGAGGTGTGGTTGACCTCGTTGCTAGGGATGATGCAGCAATTCAAGGACTGTGATTGGTTGATAAAAAAAATAACCTCTCTTTGTGAAAATAGAAGATATGATAATAGAATATTCAGTGAAATCAATGTTTGTATATAAAGAAATTGTATAATCATGACTACAGGCTACTTTATGCAAAGTTTCTTAAAGATAATTAAACAGCCAAATGTTAATAATGTGTTTACTTTTGAAGCAACCAATTTCCACGCAGTAGTTACTATATTTAAGTTCTACCATTTGTTTGCCATACTGATTTTATTACCTGTAATCCATTTCAGATTGATGAGAGCAAAATGGCTCAGCTTTTACCAGTTTACATGAGTGCAGGACAGTCTATTTAGGTTGCACTTTTGGATGGTATGTAGTCAACAATCCAAGAGAAATGGAAGAAAGTAAAACAACAAGAAAACCAAATTGGACAGAAGAGTCGTGTTTAATTTTAGCTTTACGTTCGGTGTTTGGAGAATATTTTTTCTTTCCACCATTTTGTCCTCTGCTATAGAAACTCTTAAGCCTTTTAAAAGTCCTCCTTTCTACTCTTAACAGTTTTTACCTTAGGAGCTGTTTTTAGGGCTAAAATCTTTTGTGAATCATTTTTATCTTTACTAAAATTTTGTCCTAAATTTAAGGGGAAATTCTAAGAAAATGCCATAATTGTAAAAATTTTCTTAGAATTTCATCACTAGGAACAACTTTTAGGCTTAATAAACTTTGCGAATATATATATATTTATTTGAAATCCCTTATATTATATACTTATATAAAAAGTATTACGTCTTTGTCCTGGGAGCTTCATATGTAGCAGCCTGTTCAGGGCCTCATGAGATTATAATAACTCCTACAGGTTGTACGCACAACATGAAAGTGATGCTCTCTGCATCAAATTATTTCCAGATGAAGCTTTTCTTTTTAATATTTTATGCATTGATTTTTGTATGGATAGTATGCCTAATGAAAAACCAATTAGGGATTTCAGAGTATTACCGTGTAGTCTAATGTCTTTGCACATCCCTCGGCGAGTCACCTTACTACTAGACAACATCATTTTTTTTTTTTTTTTTAAGTTTTTATTTCTTTTATTATTATTTTTAAAAGGAAACATAAGTGAGTAAAACTGTCTGGCTTCTTTGCAGATGTGAAGCCTTCCAACATGCTTGTGAACACCAGAGGCCAAGTAAAACTGTGTGACTTTGGAGTCAGCACACAAGTATGTCCTGCTGTTTTGTTTGCAGTGCTTCTTTACATGTGCAGTACATCTTAAAAATCTTAATACTGCAGATTCTTTTTCCTATAATTTATTTCAGAAACACACATGTTCTAGATTCATTACAAGTAGAGTGAAATATTTCAAGCCTTTTTTGTTGTTGTTGGTTTTAATTTTCATGGAATAAAACATTCATGGATTCTTGATTTTCATATTCAAGTTTGAGTAAATTCCTATTTCATATAGAATACGGTGCCGTGAAAAAGTGTTTGCGCCTTCCTGATTTTTGTTTTTCTTTAGGGTTGGACAGCTTTTAAAAATAGCATTCTGTATTTACTGGGGTTATTTTCGTGTGATATTAAAATTAGTTTTATGATCTGAATCCCTTAAGTGTGACAAATATCCAAAAATAAATAAATAAATCAAGCAAATACTTTTTCACAGTACTGCAAATACTGCATATCTCTCGGATTAGTTCAGTACAAGCAACCACAATCGGAGGAAAGATTGCTGAGTTTACAGCTTTCCAAAAGATGATCATCAATACCTTCCACAAGCAGGGAAAGCCACGGAAGTTAATTGCTGAAATGGCTGGCTGTTGGCACAGTGCTGTATCAAAGCAGATTAATAGGAAGTTGACTGGATGAGAAAAATATGGAAGGAACCGTGGTGCCCACAGACGTACCAAGAAGAAGCAAAACGCATTCCAGACCTTGGGAAAGCTTCACAAGTGGTAGAGTGAAGCTGGAGTGAGTGTATCAAGAGCCACCATTCATAGAAATAGGCTTCAGGGCTACATCTGGTGTATTCTATGTATCATTTGGAAATCAAGGTCTCAGGTTCTGGACGTTCAGTGGAGAGACATAGAATGCAAGTTGCTTGAAGTCCAGTGTGATGTTTCCACAGTCAGGAATGATTTGTGGTGCGATGTCTTCTGTCTTGTTTTTGGGGTGCCTTGGTCCACTCTATTTTATCGAAAGTCAATGCAACCATCTACCAGGAGATTTTATAGCAATTCATTGGTTTTGATATTACTGTGCTTTACTGGCCAGCCAACATGCCTTAACTGAACCTGAGAATCTGAAGGCTGCTATAATATATCCTTGTCTTCAATAACGCCTCAGCAGTGCCATGCCATGCTTTACTGATGCAGTAGATGATGCTAAAGGAGCCACGACCAAGTATTGAGTTCATAAATGAACGTATATTTCGGAAATTGGACATTTCTGTATTGTAAATTCTTTTTTTTGTCTGATCTTAGGAAATAATCTTTTGAGATGTTTTGAGATACAGAATTTTTTCTGTAAACAGTAATCCTTAGGCTTTCAGATTTTGATATAAATTACAAAACAGTTGCACAATATTCGTGTGCGTGCGTGTGTGTGTGTGTGTGTGAGAGGAAGGAAGAGTGAAAGCCTATTTGCAGGCACATTCCAATCAGATATGCATTGTCCTATCCAGTGTGATCTCTTCATTCTCTTCTTTCATTGTTGCCTGTCAGTCCTGTGTTCCCATTGGGGATCAGTCACTTCACACTCTAACCCCATCTTCATCAGTCATGTGTCTCTCAGCTCTCTAATTACCACACTGACCAGGGGTGCATTTAAATTTAGTGCGCGCGTGTGTGTGGTGACAATAACAGCGTCTTCTATCCCATCTCAAACCTTCACATAGGCCTAACAATTAAACCCACACACTCTGCCTTTAATTAGTATTCATCCAGCGTGTGCCTGACCTATAGTTTAGGTGTTGGTGTGCATACATGTATGTTTGTGAACGAAAGAGAGAGAAAGGAGTACATCTGCACTATACAAAAAATTATTCACTGTGTTAGGTTTCCTTTTCTATCACATACTCTCGTTTTTTTTTTTTCTTTCTTTGTTTTTTTCTCTCTCTCACACACACACAGATACCATGCCATGGTGAAGGACTCAGTAGGTTTGCCCCTAATGTATGCTGCGTGCAATCATGCCATGTTCACATTTAAGAAATATCTAGCAAGTACTGTAAATTTTTGTTTTTGGTGTTTGCACTCTGTTACTTCATCATACGGTTTATACAGTTATGATTTAGGGCCACACATATTGAGATTGAGAATAATAATGGATAAAGCAATTACACAGAAGTTGAATCTAGATCAGCTTCTGTCGATCTTTAACATTCCATTATAAGCAAAACTAATGGTCTGATTTTTTTTTTTATTATATCATCTTTGTCACAATTTCTGTGTTTCTGCTCTTCTCTGCAGCTGGTAAACTCTATCGCCAAAACCTACGTTGGAACCAACGCATACATGGCGGTAAGCGAGCTCACAACGAAGAACTGGATCCTCTTTCAGTAGTATAACCTTGTAAGCAAGTCACTGAGTAGAGTCAGCCGTAAAATGAATCCCCCAGGTATCATCTCAAATCGGCGAGTTTTACCCACACTGGACTTTAAATGAGGACCTTGAGAGATGAAATGGGCAGTTCAAGCATTCATAGTTCTACAAAGAGCCATACTTTAAACCTGTGACATTTATGGAATCTCTTTATTCACATAGCAGCATTGAGTTTCTGTAACTGGATTGCAGTAATCTTAGTGTGACTCAGTGAAGTCACCTCATATATATAGTTCTTGTTTGAAAAGGTTTCAGTGGTTCACAGCTCTCAAAAGGGTCACCGATGTTAAACGCAGATGCTATCCACACACGCATTACTCTCCCTCTGCTGTTTATTAGCGACCCAGCAGGATACGCGTGTGGAATAGGGGATATGATTTGTAAATTAAATGATACCATGTCCTCTCTCAGTTGTTCTCCCTGAGGTCTGACACGCAGCATTCAGTAATGGGGTTTATGCAGGCTGCAGCTGTTCTATTTGTAATTAGGTCAATATGGCATATTAGAGTAGATGTCAGCTCATCAGCTAAAACTTAATCCCAGGAAAAGTGAACTGCTGTTCATCCCAGGGGATTCATGCTGAATCAGGATCTTATGATCTCCCTGAAGCTCTATATGAGCTCACCTTCGGTCACTGCATGCAACCTTGAGGTAACCATGGACATGATGATTTCTTCTTTACAACATAAGAAGGTGTCCTCCATATCTTTCCACATATGCCTTTCAAGTGCTTGTTCAGTCTCGTGTCATTTCAAGACCTGAGTACCTCAACTAGCTCCTGGCAGGTGCGACTTTTGCAACTGACCCAGAATGCAGTTTCATTGCTTGTTTTTAACCATACCAAGTTCCCCTCTGCAACCACATCACCTCCCTTTCTCTACTGGCTTCCTGCAGCTGCCTGCCTGAGATTTAAAACAGTGATGCGTCCCCACAAAACCAAAAACAGACCAGCACCCACTTGCCTTAGAAGACTCAGTGCCTTACAGTCTTCTAGCACTGCTGGACTGGTTCCACCGTCTCTCAGGGAACAAGGAAGACGTGCTTCAAGACTTCTTTCTGTTCTAGCACCTACATGGTGAAAATAAAGTTCTCTACATTTCAGACATTAATAAGGTAGTTAAAGCAATGTAGTTATAATTAGTTATGCAATCTAATAAATAATTTATGATCGATTTGGTTAATTGAACCACTGGGTCAGTTTTTATTGAGATCGGATTCACACTTAACTCTTTTTTTAAATTGACAAATTCCTTAAAACTTGACCATAGTCCCTGTAAACCGTTTCTATCTTCCGCAAGTTTATGAGCGGTTTGTGCAATACTGACATCAGCTGGCACAGAAGATTGGCAGGGAGAAAAAAAACCTGTAAAAAATATATTTGACATATCAAACCATAAACGTCTAATACTGTCAAATCAAATCGAATTGAAAATCACTATGCCAAAAAAAATCTATCAAATCTAATGGACAGCAGTGAGTCACTTGCAGTATTCAAACATCTAAAGATATTTGCTTTAACTACCTTATTAATGTTTAAAAAAGCAAACAGTGTTTTATACTGATGGCACTTTTAGTCAGGATGTATTTCTTGATGGAAGTTTCTGTAAGTCACACTGGATAAGGGTGTTTGCCAAATGTAAATGTAGAGTGTAAGAGGGCACTGACAGCTCCGTATCGCAGAACTACAAGGAATTTTAAGAAATATGTCAATCACCATACAGCATGCAATGAATATGCACTTTCAGAGTACAATACTTTTTTCAGAGTTGCAATTTTATCAGGTAGTTGCACTTTGTAGATATATAATATGTACAGTAAATACAGACTAGTAATGCAACCAAATCCAAAAAACTTATTCATAATAATCAGATAATATGTTCTTAATCAGTACAAATATTAATAGGAAAGGCACATGGGCAGTCGGATATAAAGCTTGAGAGGTAAAGAAAGACCAACTTTTTAAACTACTGTACTTAGACATTTCCACTGTTCATTCATTCATCCTTAGTATCTGCCTGCTTACACCATCAAGGTGTTTTTAATAAGCTTATATGTCCCGCCAGTTAAATTAGGTAGGCTGCTACTCCTTTCAGGTAAATTAAGCTACTACACCATGCATTTAAATTAGGCTATGACTCCAAGCAATTATGAACTTTATCACTGATGGCTCCTTACCCTCAGCTCCATTGCTCGAGTTCACAATTTCTCCTGACAGTGCTGACATTTCCAATTATCTTTTTAAAAAAATTCCCACCAAAATCCTTGTGGTTTATGCCATGCCCACTTCTGGTTTAAATCCGAATCTATATATTGATATTTGCAGCACTAAACAGATATAGAATACGGATACTGTTATGATGTTACAATCCTTACTATGCACTATGCAAACTGTCTTGGACCATCACAAAAACCTGAGCGGACTCCGCTATGTGTATAGCCATTGTTCGTGATCTTAACCACTGCACTTTATTGGCCGCTTTATTAAGCTTAGCTTGTCAGTGCTCTATTGATGAACAGGGCTAATAAACTATGTAGCATCTAATGCATTACAATCATCTATGTGGATGGCGTGTTTAACCAAACAACCAATCAGAATAGATATGAGGTACCCAACAAATTAAATCACATTTTGTTCTCATGTATTGTTGTGTGTATATTTGTGTTTTCCAGCCAGAACGAATATCAGGGGAACAATATGGAATTCATTCAGATGTATGGAGTTTAGGAATCTCGTTCATGGAGGTAAAACCTTCTGTTCATGGTCTCTGTATGTAATAAGTTTGGCTCACATATTATCTCGATGTCCAAATGTTTCTGTGATATAAGTAGAATAAAACATTTTGGCCAATACAATCCAGTAATCCTCTGCTGCACGTCAGGTCGTATCGCACCACCCCGGCGTGGATTTTTTTTCTTTTTTTTCTACTTTGTAACAGCATGATCTGTCAGTTATTATTCCTGACACAGCATTGCTGAACCTTTTTAAAGTGAGAAACATGACATGTTTACAATTTGATTATTTTTCCCATCCCTATTCAAAGCATGAAGCTTTTAATACAAGCACCAAACACACACTTCAGGCAGTTTACACAATAGAAACATCTGTGGTGTGTGTGTGTGTGTGTGTGTGTGTGTGTGTGTGTGTGTGTGTGTGTGTGTGTGTGTGTCAGCATGGTTAAGCTCAAGATTGTTTTGAACGTGTGTTTGTGTGTGCACGAGCATTTGTTACAATCCATTACTGCTATGAACTTTAGTGTGTGTGTATGTTAGCTAAAAGATATTAATAGTCCCTGCAGGCAGCCTGTCCAAACAGATGTTGGCCTAAAGCTATGCATGGATCACACTCAGAATCTCCCACTGACTGTAGTAAAGACCTATGTGTACGCACACACACACTCGTGCAGTTCCACTTTTCACTCATTGTCTCCATCTGTTTCTTTGCCTTTCTTTGCCACCTTTAACATCACTGGAGCTCCCCACAATCCTCATCAATTGCAGATGTGCCTGCATAGTTACAATTCAAAGCCAAAAAATCTGATTTGGGGTCTGATTGAATTTGAGATACTATTTGAGGAAAACTGTGTATCTAAAACCCTACTGATCGCTCAGCCAGTAAACAGTGCGCTGTGTTCTGTACACCTCCGTTTCATTGCCTCACTCGCGAACGCGATCACTCGAGCTGATGTTTTCACGCCGTTCATGAATTCATTTGAGACCGTAACACGGTGTAAATGTATGTCAAATGAATTCCTCTGAACGAACAAGCTACCGTTTAAATTCGGGTAGTAAATGTGCTCGTGCTAGTAGTTTACATCAGCTCTATTGATTATTAATTTGTTTTTGTCAGCACCTCTCAGTGGTTGTGACAAATAGGCTTCCTGTATTTGTCAATACTGTTGAATATCTTAACAATTATAACAGTCATTGATTTAGAGTAGGGAAAAAAGACATTTGTCAAATTTATTGACTGGGCTGTTTGTTGATGATGCCCTGGGCAGTGAGGTCAGTTGTGCTACTTCATGCTTCATGGTCAGAAAGAATTAGTCAATGAACTTCACTGTTTAATCATAGCAGTCTTGTAACTTGAGCCAGTTTTTATGCCAATTCAGGTCAAAGATAAAACGTGAAAATATTCAGATTAACTGAAGTCTTAATTATTATTATTTTTTTTTTTATTAATTAAGACAAAATGCTTTATGTAGCGTTTTGAAGCATCAAATCATGTTCTACGTTATTCATTTATAATAAGGTTCACTCCTTCTTTGCAATTTCTCTGTCTGTCTTGCGGTTTTATTTCTAGCACTCGCTATTCGGTGAGGAATAAAATAACATCTTCCACTCTGAGTGTTTACGCGTGTTGCACTCCAGCTTGTCCTCAAACCTTTCCTTTTTTTCCCTTTAATCCAGTGGATGCCTCAGTCTCTCAGTCAGTGGCTCATTAAGCCTTTTAAACAGTATTTTTGAAGAAACACAAGCTGCAGGGAAAGTGTACAAGTTGTGCACTGGCTGTTTGAGATAAATGGGTTGGGGAGCAGAGGGATTTAAACAACTTTGTTAGTATTATATACAGTAAATAAGTTTTTAGACAGACATTTATCAGAGATTTCTGGTAGACAGAACGTGTGAGGAGGAACGTGTCTATTTGTGCATCTGTGTTGATTTTCTCAATTCGATGTGCATTAATTGCCCCATTGTTGTTTGTTCTTTTAACAGCTTGCTCTTGGCCATTTCCCCTATCCACAGGTAAGTTTCTCTTTGCTCTGTGCTATTCATTCCCAAGACATGCAATAATCTGTAACTTGTATGCAGACTGTATCCAGACTGGTATTTTCAGTAATATGTATATGTTTTATGTGTTTGGGGTGTAATTCTGAATTTCTTGTTTTATTTAAAATTTTGATGCTAGAAACATTGCATATGCACACATACTTAATAATTCCTGTTCATAATGTAGTTTACCACAGTGGCATGTTAAGCATGTACAGTACCAGTCAAAGGTTTGGACACACCTTCTTATTGGATTCACCTTCACGTTTGTTTGTTTTTTATTTTAATTTTTTGTATTATCAACATTTTATATTAATACTGTTATGCCAGAACAAATATGGAACTCAGAATATGTTTTATATTTTCAGTTCTACAAAGTCGCCACCTTTTGCTTTAATGTCAGTTTGCACACTATTGGCATTCTCTAAGTCGCTTCTCAGAGGACTCGTGACTGCAGTCGCTCCATAGTTCAGGACAGGAATTTCCTACAGTCTACCTGAGCCTCCAGTAACGAACTGACTCCATTTTAACTTGAAGACATCAACTGTTATTATTGAACAGCCAGCCGCCTGACACAAAGTATGACTGCAGATCAATCCCTGCTATCCGTTATAACCCAAATGAGGATAGTCTGGTTTCTCTCAAGGTTTCTTCCTATTGCCATCTCAGGGAGTTTTTCCTTGCCACCGTTGCCCTCGGCTTGTTCATTAGGGACAAACTGATCATTTTGAATCATTCACATTTTATTTAAACTTCCATCATTTCTTTTGATTGTGTAAAGCTGCTTTGCGGCAATGACAACTGTTGACAGCGCTATACAAATAAAATTGAATTGAATTGAGTCAGCCTCATGAGGTCACCTGAAATGGTTTTCCAACCATCTTGAAGCATTTTCCATAGGTGTTGAGTACTTGAGTTACTGTACATGCTTTTCCTTTACTCTCTGGTTCAACTCATCACAAACCAACTTAACTGGATTTTGATCTTGTCAGTGTGGAGGCCCGATCATCCGATGCAGCACTTGATCACTCTCAAATAGCACTTCCTTAACCTAGAGGTATGTTTGGGGTCATTGTCCTGTTGGATGGTCCCACTAAGTGAAAACCAGATAGGATGGCATGTCACTGTAAAATGCTGTGGTAGATTGTCTCCTCTTAAAAGTGGATATTGAAATATGACTGCCGATTGAACTCTGAGAAACATTTACATGGGGTCTAATCTGAGGTGTCAGTTTCTAAGGCTGGTCGTTCTAATAAACCTATCCTCTGCAGCAGAGGTAGCTCCTAGTCTTCGTTTCCTAGGATGAGACAATTACATCATAGCATTTGATGGTTTTGGCAACTGTACTTGGGGATATATTCACAGTTCTTGAGATTTTTCGGATTGATTGACCTTCATTTCTTAATGTAATGATAGCTTGTCTGTTCTCTTTACTTAACTGAGAGTTTCTCGCCATAATAAGGATTTGTACAGGCACACCTGGGAATTGAAAGCCACTCCAGGTGAATCTGACGAGAGAATGCCATGAGAGTGCCAAGCTGTCATCAAAGTTAAATGTGGCTACTTTAGGCAATCTAAAATATAAAACATGTTCTGGGTTGTTTAACACTTTTTTGTTTACTACATAATTCTATTCTTTCATAGTTTGGATGTCTGCAGTATGAATGTGCAATGATGAAATAATAAAAATAAAGAAAGACATCTGAAGGAGAAGGTGTTATCTTCCATAGTATAATAAGCGTGAACATGCTGTAAAGCTATAATTTGATGTATTACAAAAACCATGTAATTGTACATTTTCAATTTACAGTTACAGTCTGCATTGAAATTTGGTGTATCTATAGTGATTTTGATTAGAAGCGGCCATAAATAAATGAATGTTGTTAGTGTATCGGTTGTTCCCGTTGAGGGGTCACCACAGGGTACCATCAGTCCGCACAACATCTTGGCACAGGTTTTTACGCCAGATGCCCTTCCCGACACAACCCTCGCATTTTATCTACCATAAATAAATGGATTTTTTCCCCAAAGGTCTCTGATTCTTCAGTGTATGATCCTTCCTTTGTATTTAGAAATAGAAAGATCTCTAAGATAACGTATAAAGTTCCAATTTTTCACACACATCAGCAATGTACTAAAATTTCAATCCTGGTTACAGCCTTTTGCTGATGCACCTTATTTTAATCCAAGATCTAGTTTTCTGTTCTCAATCCTGAATATCACATCAATCACAATCATGCATGTCCCTAAAGTTTCCATGTACACTGGGGGAAATAAGTATTTGATCCCCTACAGATTTTCTAAGTTTGCCCACTTACAAAGAAATGAAGGGTCTATAATTT
>JAQMYJ010000023.1:8374838-8385007 GCA_030014305.1 Clarias laeviceps | reverse complement strand
AATTATAGACCCTTCATTTCTTTGTAAGTGGGCAAACTTAGAAAATCTGTAGGGGATCAAATACTTATTTCCCCCACCGTATATAGGAAAGTAGCACAGTCATTCTATCAAAATGTGTATTTATTTACAAAGCACCTCTATGTGATTACTGTTTCTTTGTACTCACAGTTATGAACTCGTATTAACACATCTGGTGCTAGGCATGTAATCATTAAAGTCCATTGCAACCTTTTGTTTGTCGTGGAATGTTCATTGAATCGCTTTTCTTGCTTTGATTACGGGCATATCTTTTTAATAAGCTTAAGTAATCTCACAATGTTGAGTTCCTTTCACTGTCGCCTTGTGTATTCCCTGCATAAAGCCTTCCCCAGCACATTGCAGACATTCTCATTGGCGTTAAGATCTGGTGGTGGCCAGTACATGTGTGAAAATGATTTCTCTTGCTCCCTGAACCACTCTCTCCCAATTTGAGCCTGATGAATCCTGGCATCATCTGTGCCTGTGCTTGTGCCATCAGAGAAAAGAAAAAAAAAGTCCATCGATGGGGGAAAAATCTGGTCATTCAGTATTTAGGTGGTCAGCAGACCTCATTCTTTCGGCACATAACATTGCTGAGTCAAGACATGACCAACAGAAGCAACCCCAGATCATAACACATCATGCCTCCACAGGCTTGTACTGTAGGCAATAGGCATGATGGGTTTATCACTTCATTTCCCTCTGTTCTTACCCTGATGCCTTCTTTATGCTCCCTAGCAAATTTAAGCATTGGACACCACTAGATCTGAAAGGTGTGTTGTGGAACCTGGCAACAAGCAATCAGTAGTAGATCCTTTAAATCCTGTTGCAGACGTGGGACCTTCATGGTTCGTCTTTTGGAATTTGGAGTCAAGTGCTTGTTTTCCTCAAAACATTCTTCGACCATTATCGCAACGTGACACAGCACATAATCCTGCTGAAAGAGACCACTTCCATCAGCAACAATGTTTAGGTAGGTGGTGCATGTCAACACCCAGATGAATGGCAGGATGCAAGGTTTCCCAGCAGAACATTGCCCAGAACATCTTCCTGTAGTGCACCCTGGTGCCTTGTCTTCCCCAGGTGAGTGAAGCACAATTCCACATGATGTAAAAGAACATGGGATTCATCAGATCAGGCTATCGTCTTCCATTGCTCCATGGTCCAGTTTTGATGCTTACATTCTCATTGTAGGAACATTTGATAACTATAATAGCTCCAGTTTGAGATATAAATGCTCTTCTGTTGGATCGGACTACAACGGCCCGTGCTCACTCTCCACGTGCATCAGTGAGCCTTGCTCACCCATGACCCTGATTCCTTTTCCCATGACCCTGATTCCCGTTCACCGTCCTTCCTTGGTCCATTTTTGGTAGATCCTGACCACTACGGACTGCAGACATCCTACAAGAGCTGTGGTTTTGTAGTTGTTCCGACCCAGTCGTCCAGCCATAACAATGTGGCCCTGTCCAAATCGCTTAAATCCTTATGCTTGCCCATTTTTTTTTTTTCTGCTTCCAGCACATCAACTTCAGGGATAACATCTCACCTACTTCACCAGTCAGTAATGTTATGGCTGTCTGTCTATCTGTACAAATTACTAGCTAAATTACTAAACCAACTTACTAAATTGCTAGCTAACTAACAGATCCATGGCTTTGAGTTTGTCAATAGTGGGTTAAGACATCTAGTCTGTACATTTATATCAAAATGTGTAATCACACACACACACAAACACGCGCGCGCACGCACACTAAAGCTGTCTTTCTAAAGCAACCCTGAAAGTGTGTAGGGGCTCTTTTAATGAGGGAAATGTTGACTAATGCTCAATAAATTACTCCCAGCATGCCTGTTGGGTTAATTAGCATATTAAACCAGAGCAGCCACTCAGGGCAGCTCATAGAAAACAGGAAGAAACACTCAGAGGCTACATCTAGTGCCAAGACCTTGAGTCTTAAAATGCATGTGATTTATTTAGACATACATCAGCTTTAGATGTGATTAGGACTAAGCTTAAGAAGGTTGCGCTTCTGTTTAGTCAGTAAATAGAGGCCACATTAACACCTTTCCAAACGGGTGAGAAAAAGAAAGTGTGTGTGTTGCACAAGCTTGTTGCCTGAGGCATGACCACAGTTGTAAGTGTTTTTTTTTTTTTTTTTTTCTTTTTTTCAAACTGCTCTCTAGCAAGGTCTATTGTCATGTTAATATGGCAAGTGCTATTACATAAAGTAATTCATGCACACATCCACAACATTTTCCCTGCTTTCCTCTGACCCAGGCTTGTATTTTAGATCCAGCTAAATCGATGTACTTCTAGATCCAGTACCCATTTTATTTTTCCAGTTTAACTTGTTTTTGAGTCCTGATAGTGAAAATAAACCTCGTCTTAACTAGTTTAGAAGGAATGTTGAACGTGGATTTTAAGGATCTGATTCATCTTAAGTGTGTGTGTACTGTATATCGTCAGACCTCTGTGTCATGTCAGCAGAATCGTAGTGCATTGCTCAGTCATTGGGCAGCGTCATCCACAGTTTGATTAGAGAAATGGTGATTTAAATCTGTAGGAACTTTTCTGTTCTTGGCAAACAGTGCCACAGGCACTACACTGAAGCTCATCGTGTTTTTACACCCCATTAATTTATTACTCACCCTCTTCCTCTAATATCCTTTTCCTTCTTTCTTTCTTTCTCTCTCATTGTGTCCCCCTACCCCCCCTTCACAGTTCTCTCTTTACATCTCTAAATTTCATTTGTTGAGAAGAAAAGGGTCAAGAATGGAAAGCGAGAGAGAGTGAACGAGTGAAAGGAAAGACAGGACCTCCTGCTGCCACTGCGTTTTTGCTCTTGATGTTAATTTTCGCAGCTCCATATGGTGCTGCAGACTCTTCACCTACAGGCATCACAGGCGCACACAGAGCCCAGTGTGGGTGCGCGCACACACACACATATACACACACACACATACTACCTCAGGCTTGGCCTGTCATTTACAGCAAGCCATGCATCTGTGTGTTCTCACTTTCTTTCTCCCTCTTTCTTTCACACACACACACACACACTCATGTATGCAAACAGTCACCCATGTGATGCTCGTTTGCCTGCTGGGATTCTTGAAGGTCCAAAAGGACACGAGAGTTCAGCCTGCAAACTCAAAACTCGAACTTGGTGCGAACCGTTTGCATCGTGCGTGTTGCGTCTGTATCCTTCCAAATGTGTGCACGTTATCCTGTCTTGTCATTGATTATAAAAGACTCTTTAATTCCGTCTCACCCCATGTTGAGATTAATTTGCATTCTTTGTCAGGAGTTAATGGCGTCTCTCGATGGCTCGCTCGGAGAATCTTTGAAGACTGCAGACTCGCTGGCATGTGTATACAGCCGCCGGCGCTTTTTCCCCTGATTGATTTGTTGTTGCCTTTTGTGTTCTCCGGCTGTTTCTGTTTTGGATCGTTTTTTTCCCCCCCTTTCTTTTTTCATATTCATTTTAACATACTGTATGAAATTGCTTTTTGCTCAAGCTTTGATTTGCAGCTTGAATTAATAGAAAATGTTTAACTGGCTTTGTTTAAGTGGTTAAGATCATGTTGAACATTTGTTTGGCATATTATTGTTCTGTCATGGACATGAAATAATTTCAGTGTGACAGTTCTTACCTACAGACATCAGCTTTTATTTCATATAATGAAAATGTTTGTTTTTGCAAAAGTATGAAGTCTAAAATAGGAGAGATATCTTCTTCCTTTTGTTCTTCACTTGTCTGCTTTTGAGAACTTCAAATTGTGCACTATGCATGACTTTCTGGATTGATCCACATATCTGGTACCATATCTGGTACTTGACTTTTGTGATGGCATCAAATCAACCTTCGAATATTCTTTGTTTTATGGAAATGACAAATTACTTTGTGATATTGGCTATTCATAAAATTGCCAGTGCCCTCTGATGACTCTGTACTTTCCACTTCGTAGAGCGCGGTGTGACTGCTGAAATTTTTTTTCCCTTTCCCCCAGTGGTTATAGTACATAATCTGGATATTGCAGCGCACCACATCTCACTGAAGCTCCCAGTGTGATCTCTACATCAAAAAATCATTTTCTGTGAATTTTCGTAGAAATGCTTCAAGTGTCTGAATTTTTTCTTCTACTTCTGGGTTCTGTGTTTTCTTCCAAATTGCAGAAACCTGCTGAAATGTCAATTGGCTGCGCAAAAGTCTGAATGTCTGTGCCTGCATCCTGATCAGCAGAAAATGCTTAATGAAGAAGATGAATGTTTTCACATCAGTCAGACTGAATAATTTTTTGGGACAGTTCTAGAAAAATGGCTTATTAGGGCCCAATGCTGGGGCCCAGGGACGCTAAAAGCATTTTCACATTAGGGCCCCGGTATCATTTCGGAGTACACTTCGTCCCAAAGTCATTTCGATCAGTCAGAACACAATCGTTCCAGGCTTGGGATCTGTGCCTGTGTCCGCTTGAAGGTGGTATCAGGCACAGTACAGTGTCCTCGGGTACAGATCAAATCAGACTGAACGACAATCATGGAAGTAGATCGCTGTTTAGATTGCTGTCTTCCTTGAAATCTTTGTGGGTGTAGCATGCGCCAATCTCATCCCCCGACCCACACAGCCTATCGGATAAAATAGGAAGGTATGCGAGAGCACTGCGCCTGAGATTTGTTTGTGAAATATCAATAATATTAGGCATAACATGAAAGTGACGGCCTTGTTCTCTATTTCTCTTGTGTTTAATAGTGGCTCACAAAACAAGTAGGTCCATACTGCCACCTCCAGTATCGGAGAGTGTAAATGCATGGGGAGGGGGAAGCAATCGTTCCTGGCACGGTATAAATCAACCGTGCCTAATGTGAAAATGCCCTAAGGTGTTTGTAAAGTATAACCATGAGGTTTGGCGATTTTAAATGTTACACAATCGCAACTCTCTGCTATGTTAAGTTGTTGTGATATCAGTCTATTTAACTTTAATCTATAACTAACTAGTTAAAAGCATCTATGTAAATAAATGTAAGAAATAAATTCTGTCATTTTATTTTAATTTTGAAATTGTCCAATAAATACCTTGGGATGTTAAGGATTGATAATTAATCGATTAATTTGCTGTTAATAATTTACAGAATAATAAGTTGTATTAACTGATAATGTTTATAATGCCTAATATTTCTGCGTAGCGCAGTATCTTTTACTTTATCACAAGAGGGCGAAGCACGAGACATTGTATTTTTAGCAGCCTCCTTTTTGAACAAGGAGAGAGAGAAGCGGACAGAATTTTTTTATAAGCTTTTATATATTTGTTTGTTTGATTATTCTGTTTGTATAAACTATTTGAGCATCAAGAATTTGTCCCATAACTATTTAATTAGGGTTGTGGAGCTAGAACTGTTAAAACTTAAACAGTTGGTCTAAAGTGTGTTTTGTTAACATAATAATCAATGGCTAATTATCGATTAAGAATCAATTATCAGAAGAATGTGCAACTCTAAAATAAAATAGTTCTGTGTTTAAATAATGAATATAACGTTGTAAATAGTTTGATTATGTTTATACTATTATGGCCACTATTAAACACAAGAAGAAGAGTACAAGGCCATTAACCTTTGACCTATGCCTAATATTATTAATACTGTATTCCAGAAAAAATGTTAAGAGCAACACTCTCATGTGCCCTACTATTTTATGAGCTATGGCTGTGTAGGTCAGGGGACGAGATTGGCGTGCGCTAGTGATTTCGGAGAAGACTGACGGCGTTGATGTCGCATCTAAACAGCGATCTACTTCCATGTCTGATTTGATCCGTACCCGAGGACGCTGTACTGTGCCTGATACCACCTTCAAGCGGTTTTGACCGATCAAAATGAGTTTGGAGTCAAGCGTACTCAGAAACAATATCTGAAACTTTAAGAAGCTGTATCATTAATTATTATTTGGGTTTAGTTCTACCAGATTTCAGCTTTGGATTGAAGGCATTAAGTTATTGGTGGTGCCTGTATGCTGACTCTAAAGTATTTAAAAAGTGCCTGGCAATGTTTAACTGAAAGCGTGAACACCTGCAGAACTCCGCACCAGGAGCCGTTTATTTCAGAAGAGTGATGATGGCAGGAGCTGAGGCCTGAGCGGATCAGGAGAGCAGCAGCCTCCTGCGACAATGAAAAGTGCTGTTTCAGCTCAACTGCTGAATGTGTGAGAAAGACGCAGGCAGCTGGTGTTCAATCACCCTGATCAGACAAAAGCCCATCATCTCACTGCCTCGTCCTCTGTACTGTAAGCAGATTACACGGTTAGAGGGAGAACTCGAATTCCCTGTAACAACTTGAATTTGATTTAGTAATCAACTAAACTGTAGTCTGCATGATTTTATTGTTAATCTAGTGTATACTGTTGGATCCTGCATTTTCATAATGGCTGTAATCAGCAATCAATTATAACAAGAATAGACAACGTAAATGTTTTTCAAGATGTCTTTGTCTCGTCTGATCTGACAGCTGAGACGTTTTTGACAGTCCTGCCCAAGACACCTCTGCTGTTTAAGATGCACGTCATGCATCAGCTTTTCCGACCCAGAGTCTCTGTTCAACCTGGAGGCAGCAAGAGAATCGAGTCGTGCTGTGTAGCCGGGCCGCGTTAAAATGAAGATCAGGCTATTAGCACTTTGTGTATTTTCATTATGCAAATGCCGTTAACACGATGTGCCCGTTCGTGGCCACCGGGCTTTTCCTCGCTTTTCCCCTAGTGATCATAAACGGGTCCTACTGCGACGTTTGTGATTATAACATGCTAATTACATATCGCCTTGCCTCCTTCATGCCGTCTCTAGCTTTTATTCCTAATCTTCTCTCCCTTTGTTTTTCTTTCTGCAGATTCAGAAAAACCAAGGTTCCTTAATGGTAAGTATTCGATGAGTTTTTTTTTTTTTTTCTTTTTTCTTTTCAAAAATGAAAGCAAGCCCTTCTTTACTTCTTTTGATAGCCGATTTGCTTGGTCGCTTGCCTCTAAAGTTAATACAATAAAACAATACGCCGGCACTTAACGCGTCGCATTCTGACGAGAGGCCATTAGAAATAATAGAGCGCTCTGGATCCAATGACTTTTTCTGTGTCTGAGTGCATTTGATTAATCTGAATCGCTACCTGTTTTGCTGCATTACTGATTTCATTTCCTGCTCACTGTAAAGAGATTGCGTTTGCTCTAATCTCCTTGTCTCTTCCTCCTCCTCCTCTACAGCCTCTCCAGTTATTGCAGTGCATCGTTGATGAGGTGAGTCCGTGTCTGATGTGCCCGAACTCCTAAAGCCGTGGCTAATGGGGCAGAAAGCTGCTGTTTTGTTTCCTAATGAAGCAAGGTGCTTTAGCTAAAGCCAGAGGCTGGAGGAGCTTAGTACACTGAGATGGGATGCCTGACCTTCAGTTAGCCTTTAAGCTGTACTTAGGAAAGTGATGGGGCTGGTTTAGACTTTGGACTGTGTTTTGCCAGATTTTCATCCATTTTTTTCTGTCTCTTTTGCTTCTACTATTTTAACCCATGTCTCTGTCTGTCTGTATCTCTCTTTTCTTTTTATCACATACACACACGTGCTCACTTTGCTGGGGTAATGTAGCATGACCGGACTACAGAGCACAGAGGCTGGGTGGTGTTGCATTAACCTTGACCTGCGTTAGTCACTAAAATATACCCACCCAAGACCTTGACACACTTCCTCACCCACTCCTCTCTGTGCTTAGCAGAGGTGAGGGATGGGGTGCATGTATAAACTCTGCACTGGACACACACACTGCTCTATATTTTAGGAATATTTACAAGCAGATAATAAACACGTAATTGTAACAGAATACGGAAACTGATGTGAATAAAAAGGGATTTAAAAATAGAATAGAGTGATGAGGACACATTCTTCTAATGACCTGTATTTATTGTTTGACTGTGATGTACAGAGGACTGTAATAAATTATAAACTAGGGTTGGTATAATATTTAAGTTCCCAACACAGTATAACGATTCATGGTATCTGCTTGTAGGTTAAGGGGTAAGAAATCAGTTTTAAGACTAGCTTGAGTGACTCAGACTCCAAGCAGATGAGAAACATGCGTTTTAAGTTATCTTTAAGTATTACCCAGAGAACATAAATAATAAATCTCCCTCTCTTTTTCCGATCGAATGTGACCTAATCCTGTAGCTAGGCTCTGATCCAATGTGCTTAGATAAAAATTAAAGCATATATTTGGATAAGTGATGGTGAAGATTGTGCTACAGAAGCTGATCTGAATAATAAAAACTGTGACCTGGTTTTCCCTTGTTTAATGACACCTTTTACAAATTATTATTCTCAGACTCCTACTGTTTTTTTTTGTTGTTTTTTTTCTTTTCTTTTTTTCTTTTTGTCTATAAAGTGATCTTGGGACAATGCCTAATGTTAAATGTAACCATATTTACCAAATATAACCAGATTTCCTTAATATAAAACCCTAAGCTAGCTAACTCCAAAGTGTAGCCATTCAATATCTCCAATTCAATTCAATTCAATTAAGTAAAAAATAAAAATAAAAAAATGGAAATAGTCACAAAGTTGGTTTACAGAAAAATAATATTCGGAATATAACTTTAAAAAGTAAATGGATATTTTTATACATTTATAGCATTAAGCCAGAGTTGACAGTAGAAAGTAAGAACTTACTGAGATGACTTGAGAAGAACCTGACTCAAAATCCCAACTGTTCACTGATAATTTCAGGCCTAAAACCATCAGAGCGACTGCAGTCATAAGACATTTGAGCAAAACTGTCGAAAAAACTGTCAAAAAAGTTGAATCATCCTCAGCAGTCACATATTTATTTAAGAAATTCAATTTATTTAGAGAGTCGAGAACAGGTGAGAATAGATAGTATACGGCTGTCCAGCATGCAGTCTAGCAGCAGCAGTGGTTTTAGATAAACCTTTGTTCAGCTGTTCTGATACAGCAGGTGTCTCTCCTGTCCCCAGAGAGACTCGCATAGAAGAACTAATATCATTAACCAGGGTTACAGGGTCTCAGAAAAAATTAAATCATATTACAAATGTACACAAAAGGCATGAAACTATTCCAAAAAAATTAATTAGATGGAAAAAGGGGATTAATTCTCTAGGATACTGTAATGTACACATTCATATCACAGATAGGATACGATTTATAGCATAGATAGCTTTAAGCATAAAAATCACTGATCAAGTTAAAGTCTGAAAAACAGAAGTGGAAGTTTTCCCCCTCAAAAGGAACAGCTTTCATTAGTTCTTGTTGCAGTTCCCATTTTTGACCACTTGGTGCATTAATAACTATGGAGCTAATTGGGGCAGCCAAAAAAAACTAGAGAGGTGCACAAATCAATAGGACATCATTTATAATTATATTGTTCATCACTCTGAAAAGTAATTAGTGTTTCAACAGAATTTTAAATGTATGCAGTATATTTAAATGATGGCTTAAAATATAATGGTCCAGATATATGGTGGATGTAACGAAAAGTGTTTTTCGGACATTTGTATCAGAGAGCGTATTGTTAACATGGCTATTTTTTATTTTTTAATTAATGTAAATGGTCTCAGTGGTCTTGTCAAAGCCATACATTGAGCAGTCATCAGATTTCCCTTTCAAACTCTAGCAGAAGGTGAGTGTAATATCAATACTGAAAACATTTAAATGTGCTTTCCTCATTTGTTTGAGTGATTAATAATTAGTTATTTTGTTAATTGCAAATAAGTGTGTGTCGCAGGTGAGAGAGAGAACGAGAGAGACCTCTCCTTTCAGCATGAGCAGCTCGCTGACACGTGCTAATAGCAGAATGGTAGGAGGGAGGGGAGAGTAAAAGGAGCATAAACACACATTAAACATACTGAACTTGTCCTTTCTCTTATAGATTGAGCGTAATTAATAATTAAACGGCGCTTGGTGTAATGGGTTGACCCAGCTGAACTGTTCATTACTCAAACGGCAGAGGCATCACTCAAACTATTTTCTGCCATGCCCTTCCCTTCAGCGCCCTGAGGCCAGGGAACACTGCTTCTGCTGCTACACCTACTTTCAGCTGACCAAGGCGTTAACACACACACACACACACACACACACACACACACACACACACACACACACACACACACACACACACACACACA
>JAQMYJ010000023.1:8329624-8371004 GCA_030014305.1 Clarias laeviceps | reverse complement strand
GTATATATTCTTTTTATTTATTTATGCTTTTTCTTTTATACACATTTATACATATGGAATTTCTTGGTTAATAATAATCCTAATGCTTTACTTTCATTCAATTTTCTGTGTTTGAATAAACACGCTATAAGATCATGCAGCTTGTCAGGGGGTTAAAACAGTTTAGTACAGTTTAATTTATTGTAATAAGCACTAGTATGTTATGTTATTAGCAGTTGATTAGGTTTTAATTAATCGACCAAACCAGAAATCATCATTTTAAAAACTGGATTGTATATTTACTCTGGTTATCCTTTGTGCAATATTAAAATTTGTTTGATGATCTCAATCATTTACAGTAAGTGTGACAAATATGCAAAATAAAAAATCAGGAAATACTTTTTCATGGCACTGTATCTTGCAAGCATATCAACATTATTATGTAATTAAGCAGTATTCTCAGACACTACTAAGAGTGTTCTCAGTCACCACTTACACTACTTTGTTTAATCACATTAAACACATTGTCGGTGTGCTGTTATAGGAAAATAATCAATGATTGGGTCATGTGGTGCAGCCTGACATATTTAAGCTGAGATAGATTTATTTATACCACCCTGACCTTGATTATTTTCATATATCAGTATGTCCTGAAGTATTTTATTTAACATGCAATTTGCTAGTTATTTATTTTTTCATTGTTTAAGGAACAGCATATATAGTGTATACATATAGGTGTTCGGGGTAGCTCAGGAGGGTAAGCGTTACTGATCGGAGGGTCAGAGGCTTGAGCCCAGCCATTGCTTGACCTCTGGGACCTCTGTGTGTGTGTGGAGTTTAGCATATTCTCCCTGTTCCCTCCCTCGTTTTCCTCTCACACTCAACATGCGGAGTAGGCAGATTGGCACATAGCGTGTGTGTGTGTGTCTGGTGATAAATTGCCATCCTGTCCAGGGTGTACCCTGCCCCGTGCCCAAAGTTCCCTGGGATAGGCTCCAGACCTCCTACTACCCTGGACAGGATAAGCGGTATAGAGAATAATTGAGAGAATTTTGATGATAATTTGATTGAAGCTGTTTGTGATGGAGAATAGAATGTTATGTAATTGTTTAAAAAAAACAAATATCACATGTAAGTGTGCTTCTTTCTTTTTTATGCGTGACGTGTCTGGGATTTTAGCTAGACTGGACTTTCAGCAATTTAGCAAACCAATCATATACTGAAGGAAGAAGTTAGACCTTTTTAAGTAAATAACAATCACAGATTAGGAAGTTCAAAATTAGGACCTGTGTATGAAAAAGAAAGGACTTGAATTAAGGAAAATGTACCTGTCTCTTGTTAGTTTGGAATCTCTGTCTACTGCTTCATATGAGCTTTCCATCAATTCTCTCCTTCTCTCTCTCCCTTTCACTGTCGCTCTCAGCTGTTACTCTGTTCATGTTCCTCTTCCGTACGTTTCAGGGTCTGAGTGTTTGTTCAGGTTGTAATCACGTCTACATTTTGGCCTGCATTGTATTTCACCCATAAAAGTGGGGTTCAGGTGCTGCAGATAAATCAATACATTCTGACTCTTTTCACCAAAGGCGAAACATCTTCATCAAGGAAACATGCACATGCATATTATTGACTGTGTGGATTTTTTTAAAGGAGAAAACGATTACATACTGTATGCTTTCCATCTGCTTGATTCACAGTTTTTATCTGCTTTTTTTGTTTTATTATTATTATTATTATTATTATTATTATTATTATTATTTATATCCGCTTGTCTTTCATACCTGTTATGCATGTGACCAAAAAATTATTAAAAGGTTCAATGGAGTTATAATCCACAACCACCAAGTATTGTACATTTTCATACTTTACACCTTTTGCTGTTTCTTGATACCGCAGTTCTCTGTATTCTGATGTTGCAGGATCCACCTGTGCTTCCAGTTGGTCAGTTCAGTGATAAATTTGTGCACTTCATAACACAGAGGTAAGTCAGCAAAATTGAAGAATCTCAGAATACAGTGGATCTTTCTCACCATTACAATTTAGGATTTGGTTACTGTTGAAAAACTGCTATAGTTGGCTGTAAAACTTTAATAAAAAATTATTTTCCAAGGGGCTAGGCATTTGGAATCTCTCTTTTGCTAGTGGCTAATTTAAAAACATTTAATTACATCCATGCATTTAGGCATGTAGACATGGTCAAGACGATGTTGAAGTTCAATTAGAGCATCAGAATGGGGAAGAGGTAATTTTGAGTGATTCATGGTTGTTGGTATGAGACGGCCTCGTCTGAGTATTCCCGCTACTGGGATTTTTACGCTCAGCCATCTCTAGGGTTTACAGAGAACGTTCTGAAAAAGAGAAAATATCCAGTGAGCGGCAGTTCTCTGGGTGACAATGCCTTGTTGATGCCAGAGGTCATAAGGCAATAGTATCTCTAATAATATCTAGTTACACCTGAGATATGCCGAAGAGCTTCGCTGAACACGCAACACTTTGAACCTTGAAGCAGATAGGTTAGACACAGCTGAAGACCACACCAGCTTAGAACAGGACACTGAGGCTGTATCATGCTGACAAATCTGCAGCAACTGCGTGCGTTTTTGCCTGGATCTTTCCCTGACTTTCTCCCTAATTTAGTCTTGACTGGTTCCTGCCCACCAGCAAGCTCCCTAACATACTGTATGATAATTGCCAGCTCAAGCAGGTGAAGTTTAACCCTTAAGGCCAGCCAGCTATATCTTTTCAAACCACTGCTCTTGTCGTGTTCGGGGGGATGTCAGTTTGACACCCAAGGAAAGTCAGATGTCAGTTTGACACCCAATGAAGGGTCTTGGGTTCATTTTGGGGGGAAAAAAGTATCCATTTCTGTCCATTTTGCTAAGCTGATGCAACACATTTCAGGACATTGATATAACCTGGCAGTATTTGTCCTCTTAGTCCACACTTTGCTCTCTTAAGCATAACTAAAAGCAAGAACTTTTATACTAATGAAAAATTTACTCACAGACAGATACTCGCATGCGCGCGCACACACACACACACACACGCACACACAGACACGCACACACTCACACACTTTTCCCAGGTTGTGCCCCAAGCACCCACAATCCCTCCTGCCTCCTGTCTCTCATCCCCTTTTCCTGTTTGGGACGTGTGAGCCCTCTGGCAATAACCAGATGTGTTGGGACTTGTTTAGCAGCTGTTGTTTACTTGCCACACACCTTATTTACACATACAGGTCAACTGGTTTTGCCCTACTACCCCTGCCTGGCACTGCTATTCCAATACTCCCTGCTATTATTAGCCTGTTCTTGAGGATGCTTCATTCATCACTGTGCAAACAGCCTCTTTACACCTGTATGCCCCTGCAATCCCTGTTATCTTCTATATGGGTCAGGTTGAGTGATTTACCCCAGCTATGGGAAGATCTGTGCCAAGGGGAGCCTTTTATCAACTTACTTTACCTATTGTTATTAGCAAGGATGCTATCCAATATTAAAAAACATTTGTTTATGGTGACCTTTCTAAATATCCTAGATTTAAGATTAAAAAGGAGAAAGTAAAAGATTTTCCTTTAATGTTTGATTATGTTACTGTCCTTGGGTTAAGTTTGCACTTTGTTCCAACGAGAACTAGGTTCTTTGATAAATGGTCTCTGCGGACCCTCCTGTGGCTTTATTTTATCAGCATGTTTATCTGCGTACCCTGTTTCTCTCCACAGCATGAAAAAACAGCCGAAAGAACGTCCTGCGCCCAATAACCTTATGGTGAGTGTGTGTCCTTTTAGGATCTAGTTCTATAATGTCTTCAGGGCAGCAGGCTTGTAGAAACCTGCAACATAAAAAGTATTTTTATTAAAAATGATTGAGTCATTGATTAAGTAGCAGCCTTTTAAATTATGTTTTTAAATCAAGACTATACCGTATAACGTGTTTTCAAGGTTAAAACAGTGCATTTTGACTTTGTGGGTTGATTGGAATTGATTCAGTAGTGGTTGCTGTAATACTGAGTTGCGTCTGTTCACTTTGAGAACGTGTAAAGATTCAGAGCATTTAAAGTATCTACTATTCATCACTATCATCATACTATAATTTCTATACACTAATTTTAGCTTAAGAATTTCTTTCTCCAGTGACAGATACTGTAAGTGTCTTTTTTTTCTAGAAAGAAATTGCTTAAAAGCTTAAAAGCCACCAAAATGTTAACATACTAATTTAACAGAAATTAGCAGACGTGCTTGTTTTAGAGGAATGTCGTAATAGGAACGATTTGTTTTACATCATTTGCTTTTTTTTGCTGAAAGATATAAAAAGATATATAAAGATATTTAGTTTACATAGTCTGTGCCAACAAAAATTTGGTAAGGTCAGAAAAAAAAACCCACAACAGCATTACATTAATGACATTTAATTTCATTTTTCATCTTCCTATTGCTCAAATTGAATAGATTAGAAACCAAGATGAGTTATAACTAACTGGATGCAACAGTTTAAACTTTTTGGTTATTCGTAAGCATGAACATATTGACACTGTGCATTTGCTCTAGGCTATACTCAAACTTAAGACTAAATAATAAACATTTAGTGTTCTAGGTTTTTCAACATAAAAATGGTCAATTTGTGTATGATGAGGTGTTCATAGTGTAAAAATAAAATTCATCCTTTTATAAAAGTCACTATTTCAGAATGGTTAAATTATTGGGCTACATCATGCAAACAAAACAACTAAGGAGATTATAAAGTGTGGGATATTTTTTAAAGACATTATCAAAACCTGTAACAATGGTGTTGAATTGTCAACTTGGAAGAAATGTGGTTGAAAAAAATTCATGAACACGCATCATTTAAAACCTTGAAGTTTCAAGGTAAAAACATCAAAAGCAAAAAAACATTATCATGTTTAATAGTGAAAGTGTTCCACTTGTTAGTAAGAATCATCAGGAAAACGCGTGAGTTGTTAGGAAGCAAAAAGATTGGACTTTAAAGCAATGGGAAAAAGACATGTGGTCTGATGAGTCCAGATTGACCCTATTCCAGAGCAATGGGTGCATCTGGTTAAGAAGGGAAGCACATGAAGCAATGCACCCATCATGTATAGTGCTTACTGTACAAGCCTCTGAAGGCAGTGTTATCATCTGGGGTTGTTTAGTTTGGTCAGGGCTAGGTCTCAGGAATAATGTGATGAAGATTTTCTTTCCTTAAGGTACAATCATATTTCTAGACTTAAGTTGTGAGAGTGTTTCTGGATTCAAGTGCGTTCTTTCAGTCAGTATATAAGTATTCTTTAATAGCTTGTGTGGGGTTACTGTATGCCTTTACACCTGCTTCTAGCCTCTTTTGTATCATCTAAACAGCATTTAGTTTCTTCAAGGTGTTATATTTATTTCTCAGTGCTTGAGTGGAATAAGAGTGTTTCTCAGGTCTAGGCTACTTTTTCTCTTTTATGTTATTTGACATTTCTGTTAACTTTCTCACACACTTACACTGAGCCACTTTTGGTCTGGTGTTCTGATTTACACAGGCACTTTTCAGATGGAATTTGTGTCCTTTGTTGCTCTTTTTGTGTGTGCTTGATGGAAATCTCTGATAACGTGTTAACACACAAGGTTGCAGCCATTGACACTTGATGTATTAAAAGGCTGTGAACATTCTCCTTTCAGCACCACGGACAGTAACCTCGTCCACTGAGAACCCAAGTGCAAATGCAGCGTATGTACATGCGTGTAAGTGATAGACTGTGTCAGTATATGGTCATGAGTTTGTTGTCAGAAGGTACACAAGTCTCCACTTATGGCAGTGAACATCAAATATGAAAAAGGATTTGTGAATATTGAGTGATTTCTTAACAAAACCAGGAGTAATCTCTGGTCCTTATGTGTTTGTGTATAGACGTGTATGAGTTGCCTAGGAAAGCAAGATGGAAAGACAGGTAGCATTGATGCTCACAGCTCCAGGGTTGTGAATTTGTTTCCAAGTCCTGTTTACTGTACTAGTTGGTTTACTGTACTTGTTGGTCTAGGCATGAAATGTTAATATCAATTTAAAAAGTAAAGTAAACCTCGACAGGTTGAATCAGTCCCGGAGTGCTTTCCACATGGCTCATTTCATGTAACTCGTAACATTTTTAATCAGCATTAGCTTTTTATCTATAGATATCTAACGATTACTAACATATTTCAGTTTTTTTTAGCTCAGATTAAGATTGAAAATTAGATTTTAGCTCACATAATCTTAAAAAGACCTGCATTGTTTTTCGAGTTCAGACTCGTGTTCAGATTCATGTTCGTAGCTGATAGGAGTTGAGGACCATGATGCGTTGTTCTGTACCTGCATCAAGGTTTAGTGTTCACTAGTTTGTAGTTTTAGTACATTCTGAGTTACCAGTTTTGTAAAGAGTGGCTGTTTGAGTCCTGTCAGTTCAAACCAGTCTGGCAATTATCTAGGATCTAGGTGCCGGTTTGATTTTTATATTTATTTTGTAAATATAATTATTTTATATAATAAAATACAATATTTACAATACAATATTTTGTATATTTTTTTAGGTTGTGTTACACCTCTAAACAAACTTGCCAAATAATTTGCTTGTACCACATTTGCTTGCCAAAGTAAGAACAGTTTGAAGTATGTAACCTTGTAGGATTAAACAGGAACAGCAACATTTTACCACCTCAAACAGAAATATACAGTAGATAGAAATGTTTAAAAATAATAATTACAACAAAAAAAATTATTTTGTAGTCATTGTGGCGATGCATCAATTGCTACACAAAAGATTCACAATACATCCCCTGATTGATTGATTTTTTTCCCCCTATCTCTACCATTCTCCAGAGACTGCTCTTATCATCCAGACATTTGTCAGCGCAGAACTGCTTGTTAGATTCATTCTACATTAATATCGTCTTCCCTTCAGTAAAGAGTTGTGCTAGAGATTTTTCACATCCTGGCTTTGAAGGAAAAGCATTGCTTTTCCACAGAATAGATCATTTCACTGAGTGCTGAAATGGAGGACAGGATGTTATGCAGTCACTAAAAGCAAGACATGAAACTAGCTTGTTTAACTCGCATCACTTCAGGCTCCTTTACTCAGTTTTATTGCTTCTGGAGCACAAATACCCGGAGTAGTGATGACATTTCCACAAGTGAGCACATTTATCAGCACATGCCTAGTGAATGATTTTATTATTTGTATTTTTTAAGTTCCTGTTTAGCATCATGCGCGTCAGCCCGATCTGCTTGTATACCACGTTTCTGCGATGTGAGACTCCATCAGTGATTGTATAGTGATTGACGTGTCCCCCCTCCTCCCTACAGACTTCCCTTATTGTCACCCAGTTGTCATTGTCCTTTTAGCACTTTTTGTCCCAAAGGAGCGTGCAGCACCGCAGGCCCCAGCTGCAGCACACGATGCTGCTGTGGACAAAAGAGCGAGTGCTGTAGCCTACACCCCAAATCTGTTAGAGACCTATAGAGACCTATAGACTCCCGCCCCTCCCTCAGGCAGCCTGATTACGGACAGGGTGTGCGTGCTCTCACGGAGGAGCGTGTCTACGTCTTTTTGTGTGTGTTCTTCATAAATGTGTACGTGGGTAAGAGCTAAGGCTCATGGGACAAGCCCTTTAAAGAGAGACGCGTCATCTTGCTGAATGCCTGTGGCCCGTACTGTAGGGAACAGGATGAGAGCAGGCTTTGAAAGCCCTTTGACATCGCTCTGATGATTTGTTTACACATTAGCACGCTGAGGAGTCCCGTGAGAGTGATTCTAGCTTTTAGCTTGATAACACTGTGGCTTTGGAGGTGAAGCCCATCCCCTTTCTCTCTCTCTCTCTTCATTATTTTCTCTGTCTCTTTCTCACACACACTCAGCCAGGGAACCTCATTCACACAAAACAGTGTCCTCAAGACTTTGGTGAATGTCAAAAACAATATGATTCTCTTTTAGTCTCCTTCTCGCTATTTTCAAATATTTAGTGAAAAGGTTTGAGAAAAGAATTTTCCATATGCTTCCAAAGTTTGATTTCAACCAAAATCTGTAAAAACTGTATATAATCTGTATAACACTGTAGAGAAACCAGGTCTTTTATAAATCTACCACTTGCACAGGTTTCATTTCACTTTCACTGTCATATCATATGGGCTGCACGGTGGTGTAGTGGTTAGCTGTCGCCTTGCATCTCCAGGGTCCAGGTTTGGTTCCCGGCTGGGTTCGATTGCATTGATACTCCTGTGCTTACTGGGTTTCCTCCAGGTGCTCCGGTTTCCTCCCACAGTCCAAAATCATGCAGATTAGGATAATTGGCATATTCCCAAAATAGTGTGTAAATGAGTGTGTGTGTATGTGCAAGTCCCCTGCGTTGGATTGGCACCCCATTCAGGGTGTACCCTGCCTCGTGCCCCAATTCCCTAGGATAGGCTCCAGGTCCCCCGCAACCCTGTATCCAGGATAAAGCGGTATAGACGAGTGATTTCTGTACAATACATATTTCCATAAGAAAGAGAAGTACTAAAATGAGGAAAATTATGCATTAGATTAGATGAACATTACTCCTTCTTATCAGAACACTTCAGCATCATAGTAATGCTGTAACTGTCATCCTTAATCATTTTAAATCTGTTTTACAAAGTCACTTGTTTAAAATGGGATTGTTACTAGACAAGGTTTGAAGGACAAACATGATTATTTGGTCATTTTGTGTGAGATTTAATTTGGGTTACACTTCCATTACTTTTGTTAGTTAAATTATTCTCGTAGCTCCTGTGCAAAACCAGGGGGAGAAAAGGCAAATGTCAAACATGGCTAGTTAAGTAAATTTGTGGAAGACGTTTTGTTTCTTCTCTTCCCAGTTTATTTTAGGCATATTTTTGTATCTCTTAAAACATTTTTTTGTTAACTGCTGCTTTGCGAACATTCTCAAGAGGAGCAACTATATGACATCATTGAAAAGTGCCAGTACCACACCTGGCAACTCAAAGAGACACACTCACTGTGTCTTAGATTAATCAAAAGTCATGTTTGTATTGTGGATCAGATTCAGGTGTGTACTGTATATATGTGTGTGTGTGAGTGCGCGCGCATGTGTGTGCACGCGTGAGAGTTTGTGTGTGCGCGTGCACATTTGTATGTGTGTTTTTGTGTGTGCATGCACGTGTGTATGTGTGTGCGCATGTGTGTGTTTTCATGAGTCTTACCTGAGAGTCATGTGACTCACTTGGCTCCGGCTCTCAGTACACCTGTCCCGCTCTTTGGTAATCTAGATGAATAGTTTTTCCTTGGCGTGAGCAGAATTAAGAGATCATGAAGCCTTAGCCAACACACATGTACTCATAGACACACTCATACACACATCTCTGTGTATCCAGAGGGAGCATGTCATTAATATGCAAATCTGCCAAGACCTAGTTATAACAGTGACCTCTTCACCTTTCTCGCTCTGTCTGTCTTGTGCTTTTTCCCTACGCCAATATCAGAAAGTGACACACACACATACACGCACGCACGCTTGCACACACAGGCACACACTCCACTCCACCGTCGCTGCTCTTTAACACATTCTAATGAGGTGATGACCAACCACTTGTTATAATTGCTTTAGACTCCTTTTAATTTTCAAGCTTATTAATCATATGTAGAGTTATTTAAAAAAGCATAAATTAATCTTAGATTAAAAGGCCTATCACAGACTCGAAACAATTAAAGAGTAGAGTGAGATTTCCCCTGGGTTTGGCAGTTTTATTTTAACGGAGAATTCAGGTGATTATCACACTTTGATATGGGGCTGTGATTAATGTAGCCACACTTTTAAATGAGTTTTTTTTTCCGCCTGATGGTAGAGAGGTAAGCAGAAGCTGATAATGACCTAACTAAAGCAGTATTTATTCTGCCTTTCCTCTCTTAATAACTTCCTCTGCATGGGTGCAATGTTAGCAGCAGGTGGGTTAATTAATGGAGGTGCACTTCTCGGCATGCTCTCAGACACACACACACACACACACACACACACACACACTTATTTTCTCTTCTAAGTCACACAGAACAGAGGGACACACAGGTGGCGATGGGTGGATTTGTGTGTGTGAATGCGGCCTGTGTCGGTCCAGCCAAACAAGCAACTGACCGTCTGAGCTCTGATTTATTGCAGCTTGTCATTGTGCAAATGTGTGTAAGATCATGCGAATGATCATTGACCATTTTGTGTGTGTGTGTGTGGTATTTATATGTCTTTCTCCTCAAACGGCCCTTCCCCGTCCTTGACTGCATCGCTTCCCAAATGTGCTCTTGTTCTCCATGTCGGGTCAAAAACAGGCCGCCCTAACTTGGTCAGACCCTCGTCCGGCTTGGCAGGGTCACAGCGTAGTGCTGCGTTCAGCTGCGTATTACTGCTCTATATCTGAGCCCGGAGCTGGTGAGTGGGCTGGCGAGGCTGTGCCCGGGCCTGGTGATTGATGAGAAGGGCGCTCGCTACGGCTCGCCCTCAGGACGGGCCTCAACGCAACCCAGAGCGGAGAGTGATTAACCTCACTGTGGCACACACAGAGCTCACCATTAGCAGGACAGCACGATTGATGGTCCCGCTCTGTCCTCGCAGAGACCAAGCGTGTGTGTCTGTGAGAAAAGGAGAAGCGGGGTGTTTGCAAATGACTGGCGTGGTGTAGAGGAATCTGTTGGCCTTGGTTTCTAACATAAGAACATAAGAAAGTTGAAGGGGAATAAAAAAAAAAACAGTTAATTGTTGGTATGGGCAGTATGATATAAATAAATTGTATGTCATGAGACCTGAAGACATTTCAATTATGCATCATATGCATCACGTTATTTATAGGTTTGCTGGCAAGTTTCTAGTTTCTTTTGTAACAAAAAATATATTAATTAAGTCTATATATATTTATTTTATTTTTTGTTGTTTTTTTAACCAGAACTTATGTTATTGTAATTCTATTATCATATTTCACAGCCTTAATTATGTGTAATCATTTAACTTATAATAATAAACAGAACATAATTAGTCATGTTATAAATCTTATCAAAGATTAGTTAAGGTTTATCTGCATAAATATACTCTTATTGCAGATGATCAGAAAAGAGGCGTTTTATTATTATTATTAATTTTTTTTTTTACTTTTGTATGTTGTAAGCTTGTAGTCACTAAAATACATAAATCATTACAATCATAATCTTTTCCTTGTTAGTTACTTTACACAATTATTCCTATAAATAATCATCTCAGTATTTTACTCCAACGCTTTCATAGGAGTCCAACTGGACATATATAAAAACTGTAGGGTGTTATTTGAACACTTTTGGGAATTTTGCAGTGTACAGTACATCAAAACAGCCCAATGTACTTAACGTTATATTACAAATAAGTTCCAGTTGGGAAGCCAATACCTTCCCAACTGGAACTTAGAGAAGTGTTCATGGTTAAAATACAAATCATTTAACAACACCCTTTAAAATGCCCTTTGACGCTCCTTTCATTTTAAATTCCTCCTTAATTCTGTCTCTTATTTAATTAGGATTTGCTCGTGTAGTTTAAGCGGTACACAGGTGCTTCTGCCAGAATCACTACATCAGAGTAATAAGGAAAGACACATTCATTTAAACAGCACAGAGTGTCACTGCTAATTTATCTCCAAAGCCTAAAGCTCCAATCAGGAATCCCAGTAACTGGGCAGCCAGTGGCAGGGTCACAGCGGAGACAGAAGCCTTTAAGTAACAGCAGCACAGCCACTAAATCATACACGATGCTTTTTTAGCATATGCTCTGTTAATAAGCTGAGTTTAAGCAATGAGTGTTCTGTCATGGTGGTTTATCATTTTCCTGTTTAGGGGTAGAATGGTGGAAAGGTAGTCCTGCCAGTCACCTTGTCACAGTGTTACCCGGTATCAGGGTCAAACCCAGCTCTCGTGTTTATTAATTGCTGCTCTACGGTATAGCTGTAAGATTTTAAAGTAGGAAAAAAAAAAGTAAAAAAGAGCTCTAAGTGATTATGCCGTTTCTTCTTGTCTTTTACAGGATCATCCATTTATTACGCAATATGATGATGGGAACACGGAGGTAGTATCCATGTGGGTGTGTAGATGCTTGGAGGACCGCAAATCTCAGCAAGCTCAGGGGCTAATGTAAGGAGCCGGGACACAAAGAGGAGCTGTTTTTTCTTTTTCTTTTTTGTTTTTCTTTTCTATAAAGTGCCACTGAGTGTACAGAGGTTCCTGGCTGGACTTACTTGACTTGAAGGAGACCACCCATAAACAGACTCCAGAGTGCTTATGGACCCCCTTTTTTTTTTTTTTTTTTTTCCTCCTTTGGATCTAATAACTCGAGAACGGTGTTTTGTTTTTGTTTTGTTTTGTTTTATATATTTGTTTCTGAATGCTTGTGGAAATTGCAGTATAAATGGTTCAGGCTTATGACTCTCTATCATTTCCATAGCAGATGGACCATGAAGCAAAAGCTTTTTAATAGGGTTCTTTCAGGATAAACTAGAAGACCTTGTAATGCAAAGTAAACGTTTTTGCGTTTCGATCTCTACAGGGAGGGGAGGGGAGGGGAGGGAGGGAGGCGGCTTTGGGCTACTGATCAAAAAAAAAAAAAAAAGGGTTTTGAGGTAAAATCCCTGTATCTCCACGCTGCCACTGATTGGGTCCTTGAGCTAGACCTTAATCGTTATCTGCATAGATGTATCCTGTTGCGATTGTATGTAGCTTTGGACAAAAGCAGCAGCCAAGTGAACGAGAGAGGGTTTTTTTTTTTTGGCAAAAAGAAAATTCACATTTATTAACCCAGGAGTTTATTGCATGCGGCACATCACTCTTCAATTGCTGTGCGTAACATTTACAGTGTTCGTCTTCAGTAGATGTTTTATTCTAGTCTGAGGCATGTATTTATTATTTTTTAAAACGATTCCATTATTTATGTTTCAGGGAATCTATTCAGATATATTAAATATATCCCAAAAATTTCAACAGGCACAAAACAAAAAAAAATGAACCAGTGGTCCGTATTTCCTTTACGATTGTACATATCCCTGACCTCTTTAATCAGCACTAACCTAGGCATTTTCAGCACTGCCGTGTTTCTCACCGATAATCCTGCTGCAGATTATTTAACTGTAGTTTTGTGCGTTTTCCTTAGAGTTAGAGAACATGGAAAAGCTCTTGCAACATATAAACCACAATACCAGACCACTCGAGTTTTCCATGCATTCAATCATACCCTTACTCCGGTGTGTGCCTCGAGTTACTCCAGCCACATGTTTAACCTCCTGAGCACATAAATATAGGTCTTAAATCTAATCGTTTTAACTTGACTGACCCCACTTATCTATTAGATATATTTAATTCAAATCAGCATCATCCTCCCTCTCCACTACAGCATGTAATCATTCCACAGCAGGGAGTAAATAATTTTTGCTCACTATTCTATTAACCACTGACAGCTGCCGACTAACATGCCTCATATGTTACAGCTGCATCAACCCACCACATCTGCCTACTACTACTACAATACTCCATGGGCCACTTAAAGACATTTTTATGCCGTCATGCACTTATTGTACTGCTGTGTTTTTTATTCAGCGTTACGTTATAAAACGAAGCAGTCCTGTAGGCTCATATTTTGCACCCTGCATTACTTTAGTTAACTCCTGGTGGGATTCCAATGAAGAAAGTGAAAAATACAAGGTGGCGTTCAAGACAAACCAGGACTTCTGATTGTGCAGAGTAATAGAACACAGTTTTGAAAGTAAAAACTAGCTTTATTTCTCTATGTAATCCCCTGCTACGCTGATGCATTTATCCCAGCATTTCACTAGCGCTTGGATACCATCAGGGTAGAAAGTTTTCTCAGTAAGCCGGAGCCCTGATTGGACTGCCTGCTTCATCTCTGAAACGCTGGCCTTTCAGGAAATCCTTTAATGGCCCTTTTCTTAAATGGAAAAAAATATCCTGGTTTTCAAAGGCGTTCTGTTTTTGCAGGACAATGAACAAACTTGTACTGCTCACCGCACCACTTGCTCGTTACAGGAACTTTTCAACCCTCTTACAGTCCTGACCTTGCTTCAAGCCATTTTCAAGGAATTCCAGCGTGCGCAGGTAGTCTGATCATGGCTCCGGTGTATTGAGAAAGCTTTCTACTTTGATAGTCTCCAAGAACTATTGAAACACTGCGTTAAGTGCATTAGTGTAGCAGGGGACTATATCTAGAAATACGCATTATAGCCAAAGTTATAATACTTGATGGTGTAAGTTTTTTTTTCTTGGTATGTTACCAAATTATCATCCAGATATCTTTATTAGGTTTTGAAGTTTTTGCTTGTTTTTGAACCCAGTACAAATGCACTGTTACCTTCCGTCTTTATTTCTGTCTTTTTGTTTTTAAGAAATCTGGTGGCACATGGGGCTGATTTCACATTGCTGTGAAAGTTTGCACACCTTCAACTATTCCTAAGTAAATTAAACATTCAGAATGTTGTCTCTCTCTCTCTCTCGATGCTCTCCTATAAACACCTCACTTCATTCTCTTAATATAAAGAAATGTTCCTCGAGCTATTAAAGGGCCATTTTAATGCGTGTAGTAGAAAATGCTTTCTGTGAAGAAATCTAAACGTGTCCCTTATGCTTCTTTAACTGCGTATTTATTTGTCTAAATCCATTTGTAGGTGCACAAACAACACAGGTCTGGTCATTATTGTGAAAAATAATGTGACATTTCCTTTTCTCTATTACCTGAAATGTGTTGGTATTACTTTATTCTGGAAAAATAATATCACTAGCAATACTTTAGACTTAATATAATGCACAGCGAAGTTTAAATTGGACTTTTGATATTGCTTAGAATATATATTTTTTAGATCAGTATAAATCAGTTATTTTAGTACATTAAATATCTAAAGTCAAACTTGAAAATGTTCAAGAAAGTAAAAAATATTTTAGGCTCCCGGCCTTTTTAATGCGAGTTTGTCAGGACTGTGATACAGTATTGAATGACTGAATGGATTTCTTGATTCTGTGCTTGGAATATATTCATACAACTAAATTTTTTTTTTTCCATTATTATTTTTGCTGGCTTTGTTTGTCACAAAACGTGTATGGTGTTAAAATCGTTTGCATCTGGACGAATTTTTGTTCCAAGTTTTCTCTAACGATTATCTATTTTACACATGATCTTAAAAAATTCCTTAAATTTATACAACAAAATAAGGATTCATCTTCAGCCACTGTGTTATCTTGGTCACGTCATGGTGGAAAGTTGGAACAACCCTGGAGGAGACGAGTGCTATTTTCAACATGACAATAGACAATCCATGTTCATGTGAAACAAGAGAAGACTGGAGAACCTTATGGAAACCCACAAGGACATGCACAGAAACTTCATACAAACTGTAACAGAAGCTTGAGAATGACCTGGATCTGTGATCCTCTCACCAGTCACTCATTCTTCACTACAGAGCTGCCCTTACGGTATATCGGAACATACATGTCAATGCTGTTGATTCTTTATAGTTTAGTTCAAAAGCAGCATTTATTGTACTGAACACCCATGCGTAGCTGCAGTCATTTCTATACAGAGAGGCTTCTTTTCCTGCTGTAATGTTGCCTTGATTGCCGAGTGACTGTTCCCCAAACCTTGATACTTTAATTCAGCCATGTTGACTGACTAAATGGTGGTAAATATCCAAATAAAGTTTAAAACCAACTATAGATTTTACTGCAATATCCTTGCAGTAGGGCTACCAGTAAACTTTTATATCAGTCTGCTGCACAGCACATTTACAATAGTACTGTAAAAACTTGCATATTATAAAATAAAACATACTGTAATCTTTGCTTGTTGGACTGATGCTTATTAATCAAAGCAGGAGGATACTTTTATGGAAGAAGCTAGGGTCTCGATCAAATATAGGCGTTGGGATTTGACCACACCACCTTCTGATCTGTAGACACCTTGGGACACCATTTAGAAATTTTTACCACTTTAACTTAAATATGTTATTTAGTTTAAAGTAACTATGCTGTACAATTGATTGTCAATTTTACAGTAAATTAATGGCAACCTTGCTGCTTGTAAGTGATTAAAATTTACTGCCAGTTCTTGATGGGTATGTAAATGCCTGAACAGAGGCTTTGACATGACTGACTGAAGGTGTCATGGTCAGGATGATGTCACCTGCCAATCAAGGCAACATTATGTCAGCCTACCTGCAAGTGTATACTGTAAATTGAACTGTAAACCTCCTCCCAGGAGATATCTGTGACCATTTGTACACTATAAAATTAAAATGGATTTTTTTATATGACGCCACCTAGCGGCTAGAAATAGTTTTTGCTGTCTTAGCAGGCAAAATTTATTTATATTTCTGAAATATGACCAGAAATTGTGCGTCTTTCCAGTGGGCAGCAGTTTGAGTTGCTCTCAGGGCTCGAGCTTTCCCACAACGGTCTGGTTCGATTAGCACGGTCGGGCCGGAAGAACAGAGCTGCCGCTTTTCACTGCTATTACCCAGATCCTTTTATCAATGTCCAGTAATTAAAATGTCACCACTTAATTTTCAGACCATGGAGAACCTCTTGTAGCAATCCTTTTCCTAATAAAAAAAAAAAACAGTAATCGAAATGCTATTTTCACCTGAAACAAAAAAGGTTGCGGCCAGGCGACTTAAGGAGTGTCAGGCCGAGGGAGATCAATATGAACAGAGCTGATTGATCTGGTGCTAAAGTGGAATTTATTTGGGGTCATGTGGCTTTTAGATGCCGCTGATAGAGCCGGTTACTGTACTACACTGGCTTTCATCTGGTACGGTTATTAAACGTCTCCCTCTGAATGACTCTGGCACTGATTTATGTGCCAATCTCTCTTGTGACCTCCAGAAACTAGACCTTGTGCTTTTTATATAACCTGCTTGTTTTCCCTTTAGTTCTCCTCAAGAGTAGATCATATAGCTATTCTCTGGATTGAAAGCCTTTTCTCCTGTATCTTTAGTTTTCAGTTTCTTTTCAGAAGTGTTTAACTACCTGACACAACATATAAACCCTCAATGTTCTTGTCTGTAATGTGGTATGCGGGAGATGTGAAGACCTGTAATATGCTGAAACAGTAAGTGGGCATGAAGCCTCCTGAGTGGCTGAGATGAGAAGGAAGGATTAGGTTTCTCCTGAGCACTATGAAGTCAAAACACTCAGAGCTGAGTCCTCTCCTAACCATTTCGATGTTTCTCTTCAAATAAGTTCATTATATTCATTATCACTATAGACCTGTCTCTTGGTATGAATCCTGTTCTAGTTATTGTATTATTTAGGGCATGATATATGATCTGGACTGAACTGAACATCATTATGTTCACAGAAACACATCACCATCACTGTACATTAGGGATGGATGTAGAGTAAATGTAGACTTGAAGTGCAATTAATCACAATAATTTCATTATGTGCCAATCTATTTAGATTCCACAATAAAATGTGAAACAACTGAAATCAGGCATATTTAGTGTATAATCTAAGCTCTTTATCCAATAAGTCTAATCAACCTAATAAACCCATACATTAATATCTTAATTCTATATTATACTAAGCACATTATGGTCTACAGTCAGCACAATGTTCTTATTTTTCCTTGAACTTTGTCCAATCATATTGTCTCACTAATTCGTTTATACATCTGTGTAATATAATATCTAGTAAGCTATTAATGAACTAATAATGCCAGATGTTTCTGAAATACAATATTTATCCTATTGATTAAACTGTGCCTCAAACAAGCATTGATTACTTAAAAGCATGTCACAGTCATGTCGTACTGCAAACAAAAGGGCTGCACCTTAAACTAATCTTAACCTCTTTGTTGCTAATTATTAATAAGGAAAAAAAAAAAATAGGAGTAGAACAAAAATAGCCAACGACATATGAGCCACTGTAAGACTTACACTAGAGAGGGGTTCAGACTTCAGTATATTGTATGGCATTGTGTTATGGCGTGGCCTTGTATAACATTGCATGTGAAAAACGGGAAAAGGGGTGGAAAAAACTATTTGAGATAAAAAATAAAATAAAAATTCGCCATAATCCGTACTAATTCATATCAAGTCCTGATCGTGTATGGTTTAGGTGGTTTCCAATTTTGGTTAAACAAATCTAGTAATTTTTTTACTATTTATTTATTTATTTATTTATTCATTTTTGTATTTATTATTATTATTATTATCACATCACCCACCCTCCCCGCCATAACTGTGCCGCAGTCAGCCTGTGCTCTAAATAATTAACAGGGAAGGAATAATTACAGTGTGAAATTGTAATTATTGTTGGAGCAGAGCGAAGCCTCTTGTATGGTGAAAGAGGACGCGCTCAGGGCCGAGTCGGGTTAAAGTTTCCCTCACCATCAATATTGCATTAAGCTCAGGCGGGTGGCCCCGCGACACTTGGCACGTTTTACAACCATCCCGTCTCTATTAGTGACCCCCAGATGAAATTACATAAAACAATGCAAATACAAATACATGCATTTAGATAGCTTGTTTTGTTTTTTGTTTTCTCATGAAATCAACTCAATTAAATACTAATTACTATTTAATTTTGAAGGGGTGGATCAGTTGCATTGAATTTTTATTTAGGCTAATTGTATATTTTGTATAATACACCCAAAATAATGACACATACACACACACACACACACACACACACACTAGTGTAATTTATCATATAATAATTGCTTTAATAAATAAGCTTTAAATAGGTTTAAAAGCTTACGTTGAAATACAGACTATATTCACGTTTGTACTGAAGATGCATACTTGATGCAAGTACCACTGCAAGGAGAGGTGCAGTTTAGTACCCTTTTTTTTTTTTTACTCAGGATTGTTTAAACTTTAAAGCTGTCATATAAAACGATTCGAATGCCACTTGGGTTTTTTAATACTCTGCTTAAACTGAGACATTGTGATTTCATTTGTGCTTTCGTGGAAAATAAAAAAAAAGATTTCTAATGTCAGGAATTTTATGTAATTTAATACAACAAACAGCTTCCGGAACACTTAACATCATTCGTTTTATTATTTTTATATATAAACTACTCTGGTAATTCCAGTGTGTTGTATTAGGTATAACATTTAGAAATAATTTAAACAGACAATTTAAGATATTATTATTATTATTATTATTATTGTTATATTACACCATGCAATGCTGACTTCATCATGACTAGCTATATCTGTCAGTTTTTGAGTTGGGGTTAACTGAAGGGCATTGATCGGGCTTTAAATAGTTAATGTGCAAATATAGGGTTCCAGCGCTTCCCTCTGCCTATTGCTATAATATATCAGTGTTTGTACACGGGATCCGCTCTCACTGGCGTGTGTGTTTGTGTGTGTAGTAAACAAATGTGCAGCGTTTACCTATAGGGCCCTGCGGGCATGGGAAACGACGGAGCGCGAGACCGCACGCGCAGTTTAGGCAAAGTGCCCTGGGGCGCACGAGCAGCCTGGGGCAAAGTTTCGATGAAAATTCGTAATGAAGGTCTGTTGTGTGATTACCACATGTCAGTGCAATACGGATAAATATTAACGTTGGAACAACAGCAACAACAACAACAATAAATAATAATAATAATAATAATAATATAAAAATCACTGGACATTGAGTATTTTTTATATTTCAAGATTCGTTCTGTACGGCTGTGTACAATAATAAACTGTTTTGTGTGTTAATATTTTTAGGATCACATAGTATTAATTATTATTATTATTATTATTATTATTATTTTGTTGTTGTCTTCCCATCTGTCTGCCTATTTGTCTGTCTGTTTGTCTATCTATATATCTCAAGTATTGAAGATGGTGTGCGCGCGCATTGTCTCCACCTGTCTCGGCGATAAACGGGTTAATATTCCGCGTGGCTCGTGTCTCTGTGGGTGTGTCCTGTCCTTATTTTCGTCTGTTCCCCTCATTCAGTCTGACAAGAAGTGGCCCGGACTGCCATGCGGTCGCTCCATGCTCTTTGCTTGAGAAGAATGGAAATGTTTGCCCTACTACTCTGAGAGAGAGAGAGAGAGAGAGAGAGAGAGACTCTACTGCGTGTCTTTCATTGCGTTATTGGACATCTGGAGGGTTATTGCGCTGCTGCTCCTTGCAGTAATTCGGCTCGATTCTGTATATTCTTGATTTGATTTCGTTAAAAAGGTGAGTGTTTCTCACATGCAATATTATGATCACTATTCTCGGTGCATGATGGTTGTGTGAATGTCTTCATCAGCTCAAAATCATCAGTGCTACAACTTGCATAACGCATTTCTGTGTAACGAACGAACGCAAGGACGTGAAAAGTGAACATGTATGTAATTCGATTTATAAGAAACTGAGTTCATATCAAAAGACGAGAAATAGAATATTTCACATTATAAATAACTCTTCTCATAGCGTCCAAGTGATTAAAGCTCAGGCTTTGACTAACAGTCTGCCTTATTCCGCTGTAAAAGCAGATAAGCGGGGTGTTCCTAATACAAAAATGATATGATCTTCCTTGTTTTAAGTATTAATTTGATTATTTTTGTAAGATAGATTTTCATAAAATGAGTGTAGGATCTTATATCATTTATAATATTTATAACTGTTAAACAGGCAGTCTAAAATAATTAGTTATTTTTTATTTTATTTTATGTTATTTTTATGTTATTAAGGCAAATTACAGACTATTCTCTTAGGAAGGAATGTTATAATATTTTCTACCATATCGTGGGCTAAGTATATAGATTGAAATTATATAAATCAGGAGGAAAATATAGTAGATAAGTTTCATGACCAACAATTTATTACATTTATTAAATAACAGTATTTTACCCAACAACAGCATAAATTCCTACATAATAGGAGAATCGTTGAAAAATACAGTATATGTTAATTAACATTCTCCTGGTAATAATAATATTGTTTTGTTGTATAATAATAATAATAATAATAATAATAATACAGCAAAACAGGCAGCATTAACAATAATAATAATCATAATAATAATAATCATTATAATAATAATAATAATAATAATAATAATATGATGATGATGATGATGATGTGCAGTATTTAATTGTTCTGTGCTGAATTCACTCGTACAGTGTTCGTTCATCCCTATATAATTAATAAATAAATAAACATTTCGGCTGTAGTATTAGCGGGTTCAGATGATAATTGTTAATGGTACTGTTCTACAGCTTTGCAGGGAATGGAACCGATAAGCGCGCCCCTGGCCTCTGCACAGGACACCAGCTCTCCGCCGCACTCTAAACGGGATGTGTCTCCGTTCTCCGGCGGCGGCGCGGCGCTGAAACCTAACCAAGTGAGCGAGACGTCTCTGTACGGTGTGCCCATCGTGTCTCTGGTCATAGACGGCCAGGAGCGGCTGTGCCTGGCCCAGATCTCCAACACTCTGCTGAAGAGCTACAGCTACAACGAGATTCACAACCGGCGCGTAGCTCTCGGTATCACGTGCGTGCAGTGCACACCGGTGCAGCTGGAGATCCTGAGACGCGCCGGTGCCATGCCCATCTCCTCGCGCCGCTGCGGCATGATCACCAAACGGGAGGCGGAAAGGCTCTGCAAGTCGTTCCTGGGCGCGCACTCGCCGCCAAAACTGCCCGAGAACTTCGCGTTCGACGTCTCGCACGAGTGCGCGTGGGGCTGCAGGGGCAACTTCATCCCCGCCAGGTATAACAGCTCGCGCGCCAAGTGCATCAAGTGCGCGTACTGCAGTATGTACTTCTCTCCGAACAAGTTCATCTTCCACTCGCACCGCACGCCCGAGTCCAAATACACGCAGCCAGACGCAGCGAACTTTAACTCCTGGAGGCGCCACCTGAAACTCGCGGACAAGCTCATGCCCGATGACATCTCTCACGCCTGGGAGGACGTGAAGGCCATGTTTAACGGCGGCAGCAGGAAAAGGACGATGCCCGGGAGCGGCTGCGATATGTCGTCTCTGAAATCGCACGGCCCGGGTCATGTGAGACCGGCCGCGTCTCCGGAAATCCCGCACAAAACTCTGCGCTGCGACGAAGAGCGCGCGAATCTCGGCCTCGCCAACGGAGCGCGCAGTTACCCGGTGATCCCGGTGCCGAGCAAAAGCTTTGGCATGCTCCAGAAAATCCCGCCGCCACTCTTCCCGCATCCGTACGGCTTCTCTCCGTTCGGTTTGTGTCAAAAGAAAGACGACGGAACGAACGAGCAAAACAAGACCGGTGTACCGGGTGTGTTTTGGGCCGGCACTAAGGACAGCCTGTACCCGTCATTCCCCATGTTCTGGCCCACCACGGGCGCTCTGCCCCTGCCGCCCTATCAGCACGCACATTCACAGCAAAAGCCACACGAGCTCGCCGGGAGCCGCCAGAGTGATCCCGACCTCTCCGAGCACGAACGTCCGAGAAGCAGCACTCCCAGAGACACCGAGCGCTGCTCAAGCTCACAGTCTCTGGAGGACAAATCCGCCGACGAGCTGAGGTCGACCGACGGTCACGCGGCGTCTCCGCCACGGAAGTCTAGCTACGTTTCCGCGTTTAGGCCCGTCGTCAAGGACGCAGAGAGCATAGCCAAGCTCTACGGCAACCGGGACGCGTACGCGGCGCCGCCCGCGGGTCACCTGTCCCCGGACTTTGCTAGCGAGACCTCCAGCTACAGGTCTGCCTCACCGGAAGTCGACAGCGTAGGAGAACCGGAAGTGGACGTGGAGTCCAACCGGGATACGCAAGATGATGACGAGGAATCGGTTCAGCTGTCTGTGGAGGACCGACAGAGTCCGGTGAGGCAGATCGGCGCCCGGCCGGGTCACGGAGAAGAAGTGAGGAGGAGCAGAGAGGAAGAGGAAGATGAGGAGGACGACGAGGACGAGGAGGGCCGACACGAGGACCTGGGTGAAGACAGGCTGAGTGACAGGGCATCAAAAAGTAACGACACTCCAGCGTATGATGTGAGTGTGAATGAGAATTCATACAAAAGTGAACACAACTGTTTATAGACTCATTATTATATACTATTATAAACATAAAGGTGTGTGTTAAAAAGATAACAATGTAACAATTCCCAAAGACTGTGAAGTCATTTTTATGATATAGAAGAAACTGCTCCCATTAGTTAACACTTTTTATTTAAGACTGGAGAAAAAGACACGCCAGTAACTATAAAAGAATCAAATTAATAGATGTTAATTAATCTGTGTATGTGTTGTTACAAATTAGTAAGATATCATTAATAACTCCAGACCTTTTAGGAAACAGTCACTAGGTGTACAGTGTGCATGACTGAGTGTGTGATATTTATTTACCAAAAGTGTCCTTTTCATGATGTCCACGTGTTTATTCTCTAAAACAAAGAAGGGGGAACAAAGGAGTAATTGTCCTAAATTGAAAGTTTAGAATAAATGGCCAAATCTAATTTATTTGGCCTGCGGGCAGGAACGTGTTTGTGAGAAAGGCTCCCCTGGGTCCTTACAGCAAATGACTCTCTCTCTCTCTCTTTCTCTCTCTCTCATTTCCACTGTTCCAGGTTAACTTTCAGCGTGAACAATTTGCATTAATGTGCATCGGATCATTTGTGGATTTGAGCATTAATGTTAACCTGCACATATTTTGCAAACGATGGGGAGAATAAGAAGATTGCACATGATTGGGGTTGTGCTTGTTTTGTAATTAGGTGTTTGGGTTTTGGCAGGTGTGTGCTGCTGACAAGGACGCAGGGCTTTCACTGAACTCTGTTCCAGCGGCTAAATATACTGCGATCCAAGAATCTCACAGTAAAACAATTTTCCCTTATATTACACAATACATGCTGTCTAGCTTATCATTAAGCATTTGAAATTTAGTTTAGTTACATTGTATAATAATAATAATAATAATAATAATGCAACATTTGTATTACCAGATTCACACAGATACAGCCATGCTGTTGTGCATGAGGATGACTGGGAATCGCAGAAATCCCGTCACGACCACCTGAGTGTTTCTAAAGATCCTGAGCGTGAGTGCAGCTCTGTACCTGCTTCCTCCTTTCTCTTTCATTTCATCTGAATTTCACTATCATGTATTCAAATCAGAGGCTCTGATCTCCGAATTAATATCTCTGCATATATTAAGCCCTTCTGTTTACCCCTTCAGTTGAAGGTGCGTCTAGGACTGATGGAAGATTGCAATTAATTGAAAAAGACATCGAGCACATGGCGAAAGGTGAGGGGGTTTTAATGCATTTCACTGTAATATGCATTTGTAAATTTTTTGCTATATATAATTTATTTTTAATCAACTTAGGTTACATATAAGGAATGCAAATTAATTTAGTCGTGTTTAGGAATTGTTTTTGTTGATGCACATTTTAAAAATATTCGTAACATATATTTATGATTATTATTATTTTTTAAATAAACGAAGTTGTATTGAGAAAAGTCAGTGTGTTTTTCCTAAAAGGTTTCCAATGTCTCAATGTCTCAGTTATTATTATTATTATTATTATTATTATTATTATTATTATTATTATTTAACCTATTAAATGTTAAGTGCTTTTATGTTATTTTTAAACAAAAGAGAAAATGAAGCCAGTGTGCATTATTGCAAAACGCCCTTGAACTGCATATGCATTAGGCAGAGGCGCGTGCACACAGCCCGAGGCTGCGGGTCTCATTATTACCGCGAGCTCACGCGCCACGACACCGCAGCACGCGCTCGCGCCTCCTTTCTTTAGGAACCGATCGTTTTCCGTAATGCATATTTAAAAGCATAAGCGTGACGTGAAAATGCGTTAAATATCTTGCTTTTAATTATAACACAAGTTCTTTTGTTGTTCCTCCGAAGGCCTTTCACTGATAATGGTTTATTAATTAATTGGTGATTTTCTTTCCATCTCTGTCTCATAGAGGAACTTCAAAAACAGCTGGTGGAGCAAATGGAGCTCAGGAAGAAAATGGAAAGGGAGTTCCAAAATTTGAAAGGTAATTTAGATCAGAGTGGGACATTTGAACAACACTAGATATTAAAGACTTGAGTAGATTAAAAAATAAAGTGCTTTATTTTTTGAGTTAGTGACTTTGTGCATGTTGACTTTACCAGATAATTTTCAGGACCAGATGAAGAGAGAGCTGTCCTATCGAGAGGAGATGGTGCAGCAGCTGCAGATAGTCAGGGGTGAGCATTGAAGTTTGGGAAATAAGAAGTGATAAGGTGTAAAAGTGACACTTGCATATTTTTAGTAGCAAAAACTGAACCCAACAAATCATGGAGCATTATTAAGTGAACAAAACTAGAAAAAAAAATCTAATAATAATGCTGTTTGTGTAAATTTAAATTGCATTCAAAATAAAAAGGAGTGAAAATATATCAAGCTAATATGTACAGCACCTAAGGTCCAGGAGAAGCGTTATTTATTTCTAACATTTATTTACACCAGCTGATTGCATGGCTGTGAAGATAATCCTTTCCAAGTCAAGCCAAGAGCTTTATAATTAGTGGTCCTACACTGGACAAGGCAGCTTGTAGAAAATAACTGGCTAATTATTTTCCTTAAAATCTAGATAATTAAGAAATATTTTGGGCTATAAATCATACATTAAATAACACAATTAGTCTTTTTTAAAATTATCTTGTTTTCATGAATTATCATTTTTTATTTTAGACACTTTGTGCAACGAGTTGGATCAAGAAAGAAAAGCTCGATATGCAATTCAGCAGAAGCTAAAAGGTAATTTCTATTAATACCCAACAGCAAAAAACTCATAACTCATACCTGGAACGCCTGAGCCCCTAACCACATATAATGATATAAATAATAAGTAGGCGATAAGAAATAAGAAATATGCAAGTGCTACTTTTCCTTTGTTCTTGGTTGCTGATTGTGTAATAATGTATAAATAATGAAAAAAGAACAAACTGAGCTGGGATGAGCTTCCCAAAAGCACAGACATCATCATTAAATGGTAGAGTAAGCTTCACATTAAACTTAAACATAAAACCCTCTCTCTCTCTCTCTCTCTCTCTCTGTATCGCCCAGTCTCCAATGCTTTTTGGAGACTGGGTGCTAATTCAAGAAATTATTACAAATGGCCAGAACATTTGTACTATTAATAACAGTACTCATATTACTATTTGAATATCTTATAGCTAATAAATGTTGTGTTCCCCTTAACAAGCTGGAAGATTTTTTCACCATATTCAGTATTTCATTTATACAAATAAATATTTTGTCATTTCATGTCTTTCTGTTCCACTCACCTCTATATGTAGCACTAAATGCTCTTTTCCCCTAGAAGCTCACGACGCTCTACACCACTTCTCCTGCAAGATGCTCACTCCACGCCACTGCACAGGAACGTGCACTTTTAAACCACCTCTACTGCCACCTTGATCTCTATCCCACCACTGGAGGACTACGACGGGTTCTCCACGCATGAAAACCAAAAGACCTCTTTGATACATTTAAAAGCACTGAACTTTCCCAGGACTAAAAAATGTGCAACCCTCTCAAAAGATCGAACAGTGTCTCTTGAGTTCTGCTTAAACAGACGTGGACGATTCTTCTCTGAATCAAACAAGCCAGCAGGATGAGATGAGATGAGAGTCAAAGAGTGAAATTGTTCTAACTATATGTACAATAGAATATTAACATGAACTCGTTCAAAACTTCTTTTATCTTTCAAAATGCCACGAATGCATAAAGTGGCTCTGTGCAATGAATTGTGAACTCTCACAACATTCTTAAATGGTCACTGTTTGTGTGTTTTTATGTTATATTTACTCCAAATTGATTCACTGACGTGCTCTCCCAAATGGATTGTATCTGTATACGCACTTTAAACGAGAAATGATAAAGACCTACCTAATCCAAATTGAATCTACCTTAAATTAAAGATGTTTACCATGTTTGTCTGTACAGAATAAATTTGATTAAGCACTTAGTCCACCTTTCCCAGATACATAGCTCAGACTTTTGGGGAACTGGTACTAATCTACATATATGTGATTACCTGGCTGTGTACTATGAGTTTTGAAGTGTATTTTCAAGAATAAAATGATTTCTTTCTTCATTATTAAATCAAAAAGTTCCGTTAGAGTTTTAATCTCTTGTATAGATTAAACTGATTAATTTACATAGAACTAAGTGAATAGTGGCCCGTGATGGATTGGCACCCTGTTGAAGGTGTATACCCCGCCTCGTGCCCTAGGTCTCCTGCGATTGGCTCCAGTCCCCCCGCGACCTTGCATACAGGATAAAACGGTATAGACGATGAGTGAGAGATAAGTGAATAGATATACAACACTACACGCTTTAAAAATGATTCATTATGGGTTATTTAGATAGGAGTCTTGGAGGTGTCCTGCTTGGAAGGTTGTCTAATAGGGTCACTATCAGTTTGGTTTTACATAGATGTAACTTTTCTTATTTCTAAGAATCTACACACAACTGACTGAACGTAGATGTTATTTTTTAGTTGTAGTAATATGTATATTTAGGTATGTCTATATGACATATATTATTCATTCATTCTCATTCATTGTCTTATCCTGTACAAAGGGCCTGTAGCCTATCCCAGTAGACTTTTCGAACAAATTGGGGTACACCCTGGACAGGTGCCAATCCATCACAGAGCACAACATATATTAGATTGTATATACATACATATATTATATTATATCATGTAAATAGCTGATCAATATCTATTGACCAAGCAACCAAAACCTTTTCGTTTCAGAGACCAAAACCCACTTTACAGATCAATAGTGCGAGTATAAAGTGACATTATACAGTAGGCTGTGGTGAGGTTGTGTATTTTAAACCCACTACTGACAAAACACCATGAATTTAATAATGTATTCATTATTAGCATTTATCTGGAACAAGACAGGTCATATAACAGCCCTAAATCCTAGCTGAGGTAAAAGTTATTTTTTTTTCTCTACACTCTTAGAAAAAAGGGAGTATTTGAATGTCACTTGTAGGATCTTACTAATCTTACTAATAATCCTACTAAGAAATTTCACCACTGTGGGCTGAACAATTATATAGTTTTATAAATATAAAAATATGTATAAAATATAAATATAAAAATGTATTGTTATGTTTATATTTATTTTATTATTTATTAATCTTATACTCACAAAAGTTGGTAAGCATATATGTTAATAATAACTTTGTTGTTGGTAAAAAATAATAAAATATTTAAAATCCATAACAGCCACAACATCTATTAGGTTACGGTCAGTTCATCTTGATTTACTATGAGATCTTAATATCCTGAAGCGTTAATATATTATATGAAGGTTAACAAAAGTGGAACTTGAAATAAAAAGTTGGAAAATAATAATAATAATAATAATAATAATAATAATAATAATAATAATAGATATACTGAGTTACACAGGTTTCATGTAAACCTAAACTTGTCCTTTATGAATTAATAAGCAACAAAACACAAAACATGTAGCACATACATAGAGCTTATTATTAAACAAATAATTGGTTTATATTAGTTAAATAGAGTCACAGAGCTTTTTAATTAGTGTTCTTATTTGTAATTCAGTTTACTTTGAATGAACGTTTTGGTGCTGATTATAAGAACAATGCTTCCATCTAGTGGACATATAGTGAAGTGCAACTCGCAAAGTGGTGCCAAAATGTTCTGCTTGCAAATGAGTTGCAGTCATTATAAATCAAGTCTTGGAATCATACTTACTGATTAGTGACAGCTTAGAGTGCAAAATGCAAAAGAAGATTCACTAGGATCTACAACTCCTGGACACGGCGTTGTAGTGGTTAGCACTGTGACTTCCAGGGTCAAGGGTTCAATTCCTGCCTCAGGTCTGTGTGCATGGAGTTTGCATGATCTCCCTGTGCTTGGTGGGTTTCCTCTGGGTACTCCGGTTTCCTCCCACAGTTCAAAGACCTGCAGATTTGGCATTCCCAAATTGCCCGTAGTGTATGTGTGTATGTGCGTGTGTGCCCGGCGATGGAGGGGCACCCTGTCCAGTGTGTATCCCACCTTGTACCCGAAGTCCCCTGGGACACGCTTCAGGTCCCCCTCCCCCCACAACCCTGTACACAAGATAAAGTGAATAAATAAATGAATGCACACATGTATGAGAGCTGTCTAATATTTACATCAGCACTTAATATTTATATTATACTTAATTTTAACAAAAATCTAGAACAAACACACACACTCAGTGTGTGGCTCGTGGCCAGCACTACATTTTTTCGATGATTTGTTCTCCATTGGACTTTCTCCTGGGCGTGGATGGGCTTTGGGCGCACATGATCTAGTCACTAGTTTGGTGTATTGTTGATAATTAATGTTTATTAGTTATGGTTGATCAGTGTCCATTGCTGAAAGCTCATAGAAAGAGCAAGTTAACATCAGAACTGTACCATTTTCATTTACATCATACAGTATGAATGGCTGGGTGTATGTGCACATCCCATACCTGACCAATAGATGGCTCCAGGATACACTTTGGGGAGAAGGGATGCCTGCAAAGACTAAGTGATGGGCAATGTTCTGCTGAAAAAACCCTGGGTCCTGGAATTCATGTGGATGCTACAGGTAACACCTACATAAATTGTCGAAGAAGTCTTGTGGAGGCCAGGCGTTGATGGTTCAGAGTTGGTTTTGGTGAAACAAGAGGGCTGAAGTACTATTTATTTCCTTAATTTCAGATTGGAATAGATCCAACTTTTCACTGACGCTGCCTGCTTGACATGGACCCTCTGAAATGACCTTCTGTTTTCATCCAGTTTAAAGATCTGTTGAGAAGAACAGGGGAAGTACTAGAGTTCCCCCTGAGACACAACTGTAGAATCCTTAAAGCTTTTACGAGATGTAAGAGCACACACAGGCTTCTTTAGGGGGGAATGGGGTTGGTTGTTTTTTATGTAATTTGAATCTGTTAAAAAATACTGTCCCGAACAAATTCTTTTTCTATGTACAATGGAACGTGTCAGGAAAGAACTGAGAGATGTTTTTAAAAACTATGGACTGTATTTTGTATTATGTATTTACTATATAGAAAGCTACATTATTGTCATTAAGAACAACAGGATAATATGATGAAAATGCTGAAGATAAATGTGCGATTGTGACAAGAATCTCCAACTAATTTTGTTTGCTAAAGTTACAGCTACATGTTATACATGCTAATACGAAAAAAAATAACTAAACTATAGCTCTCCCTTCATACTTTTCATTATAATACAAAATAAAGCAGACAATGCTCATTCATTTATTTGTTTGTTCCTGATGAGCAAGCAGAGGGCGGCAATGACGGAGATCCCGGAGATGACAATAGGAAGAAACCTTGAGGAACCAGTCTCAACAGGGAGTCTATACTCATTTGGATGATAACAGATAAGACTTTTTTTTATTTTGTCAGTGTTAAAAAAAAAAAATTAGAGAAATGCTGAAGTCCTGTGCATTTACATTTTCACATGAAAAACTTTAAAAGTTAACTTACCTCAATTCTGTGTGTCTTATACTTGAAATCTCTTTGCAGGTGTCCCATGATTGCAATTTTGAACATTTCTGTATCAGCGCCCTGTGGTGGGTAAGAAGTGTGTGTAAAGTTTGCATGTTCTCCCCGTGCTTGGTGGGTTTCCTCCCACAGTCCAAAGACATGCAGATTAATTGCCCGTAGTGTGAGAGTGAGTGTGTGTAAATATAGTTAAAGGATTGGTACCCCGCCTTGTGTCCTAATTCTCCTGGGATAGGTTCTAGGCCCCAAGCAGCCCTCTATATACATTTGATTTTTAATGAAAATCAAATGTTTTTGTTTTAAAACAAACCAACCGATTTTGAATGTTTGTTAAGCAATCAAGCAATACAGGGTGATCTTTTTTCACTGGAGTACTCTCCAGTGAAATTTATTTCTCACAGAGAAATATTTCTTTTTTTAGGTCAGGGGCAGTTGTATAAGCATTTCACACTGTGTATGGTTGTGTATGTGACAAATTAATTTTGAATTAGATTTTTATTTTTATTTTATTCAGGCACGTTTTCATGCTTATGCTGAAAATGTGAAGAAATTCCAACTGTACATATTTTCACGTGGCTCGAATGTCCATGAAAAGTTGAGCAGAAACACTCATCAGATCATGGCTCGTTGCACAAAATCACAGATGAATTGTGGGTTAATTGATTTGCGTCAATTTGGGGGGGAGCGTGCGCGATGACGCCCTCGAGCCGAGCCGCGCGTGCCCCCCTCTCCACGTGACCGGGCTACGTCATGGCCTGCGCTAGGGAACTACAAGATGGCGGAGAGTGCGGAACTGAAGGTAAAACCGCTGCGCTCCTTTGCCGCTTAAATTGACAGACCGGGAGCTGTATTGTGCCTGTTTGAGTTTACCTGATGCTTATGTGCAGCGTTTGTGTTTTACTTTGAGTTGAGTTTGTTTGTTTTGCAGGCGAGGCTGATGTTAATGTTCTAGACTTGTGCGCTCGGGGGAGTTCTCTAGTATCTCCCTCGGCTTTAACATGTTATTGGCCGAATCCCAATCAGCTCCGGATTGGAGATATAGTGCACTGCCATGCTGCTCGTTCACACCCTGTATAGGGCACTTATATAGGGGAGACTGGTGCAAATTGGGATTGAGCCAGGTGTTGATGTTGAACGCGAGCGCTGTCCGTTTTTTCTCCCTGTAGATGCCAAGTTTGTCTTTTTCACCCCTTTTAGAAAAAAGTTTGATCAGATTCCTATATCGTTAATGATTCAAATTAATCTAACTCTGCGGAGTTATTTAACTGCTTTATTTGTGTGTTTTATTTTGCAACTGGGATGAAATGGTCAGCATCAGCCTAGCTGCTTAGCTAATAACACTAGTGGCTGCTAGAGGGCTCCATCTTGGAGCATCATTTCTCTCTCTCTCTCTCTCTCTCTATATATATATATATAAGGCAGAAAAAAAATATCCAACACTTTTCACTGCCTCCTGTCTTAACTATAAGATTTATTTGTCTTCAAGTATTTTTCTAAGCCTACATCAGGTGTTGTATGTTCATACTGTGAGCAACCTGGAGTGAAATGTGTGCTGGTGATTTCCTATTAAATGTTCAATATGTCACTTTAGAAATGCATAAAAAAGATAAAAAGAGATTCCACATGGTGGTATTGTGTCCGTTTATGCTTTAACTCAAGTCAATCATGGTCATCACTTTTAATATTATATCGGGTTAATTTGCTTTAATATGGCATCCAGCAGCGAGCACCAGGTGTCACTTGTTTGAATTGATTCTGTAAAAGAAGAAAAACTCAGCATTATATCTGTTATTTGTTATGCAGATTTATTTTAAATGAACATATATAGGGTTCGGAAATGTACAGTATAGAGTATCATATCCTTTTTTTTCATTGCAACCTTTGGCAATATGATGGATTAAAAATTGTATTTAATTTTAACCAACTATATACACATGATGGAGCAAAAAACTTGAAAATTGGTCACATAGGCACAAATAAATAGCACAGATACACACTATCACATATTTTTATGATATGTAAATAGAATGCTTTAAAAAAAACATTACACAAGTTTTACATATTCATATTATCATTCCATATTCCAGAAAAATTCCCAAATTCCATGTTAAAATTGACACTTTATAAAACTAATAGTAACTTTTGTTCTACATGATGTATCCGAAAACCCATATGCACAGTCTGAAGTCTTCTGCCTCCCAGTTAACACAACTGCAAGGTTTCCATATAAGCGCATAGTTTTTTAAAATCATCATTGACCTATGCTGTGTTGCCGGCACAGTTCTGTATTGCTTGGGTTTTAAAGGTTTTTTGTTTTTGTTTTTTTTGTGCCTGTGTATGCATTTTTTATTTAACTCCCCCCCCCCCCCTCCCCTTTACTCAGTCTGGTGACCTGTTTCAGCTCTGAACAGGTGGTTTTGAAAACCTGTTCATTAGAAGTGTACAGATGGGACGTGGAAGCGCTAGTACTGTTTCAGATCGTCTAAATAAACAGTTGGTGTGTGTGTGTGTGCACACATGTGCACATGCACGCGTATGTAGTCGCTGTTAGGCATCGCTCACAGGTGCTTGTTTGCAGACTTTCTCTATAGCGCTTGGTCAAAGGGTGTATATTTTTTTTTTTTATTTTTTTTTTTTAGATCCCACCCCTCCAAAAAAAAAAAAAATAGTCCACTGTGCATGTTTTGAAATCGTCCGTGTCCTTCACATTGACCTAGTACTGTTTGTCCTTGATTTCCATTTAGGCTTGTATCTATAACAAGCAGCGCCATGTAGAGAGATTAGAGATTAGAGAGAGAGAAAGAGAGAGCGGACAGATTCATCAATAATTTATGATTTTTTTTTTTTTTTTTTAATGCAAAGTTGATGAATCTGTTTTAAGACACAACAATTTCCTGGCATGGCCAAAAACCTATTCCTCCAGGTTATTTTTTGCAGCATGTGGCAGATGTTCATATCCAGAGTGATTTACATTACAGAATTGTTTAAGCACTTTCTAATAACGTTGTGTGTTCAGACATTGAACTCGGTCTTGACCTATTCTCCGTGTCAGGACATGGGTGATGAGGTGTGGGCCGTTTTGTTGAACAGTTTGCTTTTCCCATAAGATCTGTGTGCCTCGAGTGGAAAATGTCAGCAGTAAAATTATCCTCAGGCGTTCACTGATGATCCGGCGTACGATATAGAGCGGTAATGTCATGTTTCGAAATATCGTCCTCGCTCCTGTGGTCTGTTTTTTTTTTTTTTTTTTTTTTTTTTTTGGAAGAGCTTGGTTTTCGTTTGATACTGAGATGCCGCGACAGTTTAAAATCCCGAATCCGAATTTATTACATTTGATTTGCTTTTAAACCGAGAGTGTTTTAAAGTAATTAAATTTGCTTCAGTAAACAATTGATGTTTATTAGAAACTTAGAAGAATCAACTAAGAAGTGCTCAGTGTTTTAGGAGCTTTAAGACCAGCCTGTGTGATGAAGCTTTCCTAGTACCAGCTGTACAAACTAACCAGAAACTAGAGCTAATATTTGTGCTTGTATCAAAAGTTAAGTAATCACACAAACAGTTATTGGCAGGACGGTGAATTAAAACTTGTGCATCCTTCGGCACTAAAAACAACTAGTGGCGTTTAGGTCATGTGGCACTATATTTACAGTATATAAAATAAAAAGAAATGAAAGGCAGTGACGAAATGAAAGGAACTGGATTGGTGTACGAGTGGATTAAGGATATTTTCTGATGTGATCCACTGTTGGTGACAGAGCCAGCACAGATCTTGCTATGAATGCAGGGCAAGACATGAGCATTACAGAGAGCTGGATTAGACACTGTGGGGATGTGAGTGTTGTGTATGAGCTGATAATCAGAGCTGTTATTAGGGTTATTTAATGAATTGTTTGAACAGCTATGTTTAAGTTGATGATGTTCTAAAAATCAATTTCACTCTTCTGATTCAATTTTCCGGAAAGATCAAAATAACTGTTTCTCCAAGTACGCTGTGTTGTGTTTTTTTTTTTTTGAGTTATTTGCTTAAAATCTGATAATTTTAGTCTTTACTTTTTTCCCCGTACTTTTTTATTTTCAGTTTCTTTTTATTTCCATAAAGCTGCTTTTTTAAAAAAGTGCTATACAAATAAAATGTAATTTAATTTAATAAAAAATGTAACGTGTTGAACATTTTTCTAGTGCTGGGTGAAATCAACATCACAAGTAATTTAAACATTTCTTCCTCGCTTATGATTAATGAATGATTTTTGTTTTTTGCCCTCAAAGTTCACTGACACTGTACTGTATTGTAAATATGCTTAACTATTAAATCCAGGATTTTTTCCCCCCCAGTTAAAGTCTTCCTCCAGGTTGCTTCCTTGTCGCAGACTGGACATTATCGATTCATGTGACACATGGTAGTATGTTTTTCAGAGGACAGTACATGAACACACACAGTGGGATAAAGAAAAAAAAAAGAAGTTTTAACTGAATTTGAACAAAATAATCTACACATTTTGTGTAACTGGAAGTTACGCTGTGGATGTGGCTGCATATCGTTTGCAAATCTAATCTACTCACTACGTCATCGTATGTAAGAAGGATTCAGACTGAGTCTTTGCAGAAACCAGCACAGTACGCTGTGTTACGTAGTCACTTAGTATCTAGTACGCTTGTGAGACTGCTTCTCTTGTTTTGAACAAAAGCAACAAAAAACTTTGACCCATTAAGTGTAAACTAGGCACTGTGAGGAAACTTGTGAGTAATGATTTTGACCTGGACGTGGTGACCGCAGTGGAAACTGCTACAGGTAATTTAGTAGTATATAGAAGTTTCAGATTGACTCATGTCACTTCTGAGTTGGAGTGCTAGCAGGGTGTACGGTGTCTGCTTCAGCGTTATTTAGCAGGAAGCTTCTTAGCCACTTCAACGACCACTGAATAAACATGCAAAATACGTTGCCTGGCTAAGTAGGTTTGTGGAAATGTGATTTAGGCTGCGTGTATGAGGTTGTGTTTGTTAAAGCAGTATCACATTCGAGGATGTGCTGGATATCAGCATGGCTGTGATGCGGTTGTAGACATGAAGGCGCAATTCAGAATGACGTAGATGCAATTATTAAGGATACGAAGTGTTATTTAAGGTGACGTAACGCTAACGATTGTTAAAAAACGCTCAGGGTGTGGATTGATACATTTAGTTAAACAAATTAAAATTAAAATTTGTATGTCACATACACAACTATAGACAGTATGATATGTAGTGAAATGCTTACACGACGGTTTGTGACCTAAAAAAGGAAATAAGACAGGTGAATACCAATAGGAAAGAATGTAAAATATAAAATCTACAATAATAATAAAGTATAAAATAGAAATATATGAAAATGTAAAATGTATGATCTGGTTGAGAGCCCGTCACACTGTCCATTATCACCACTTATGGAATGTCTCTTGTCCAATCAGATTGCTCGGTTGGAACTTACTGTTGTATAATAATAGCGATAGCTCTACGAAGGGGTGTGGCCAGGTGGATGATAACAGAAACGGTTTCTGCCATAGTGGGAAAGCAACTGACTAATCGACTGAATAAATGCACTGCGCCATCTCTTATATCAAACCCTGTATAACATTGTGAATTAATGAAATGTATTAGTATAGTATTTGTTTATTTATTATTCAGCATTATCTTGTGCTTGTTTTTGTAATCACAATCGTGGCAGTCAGTAGCTTCTCTCATTAAGCAGACTTTACACTTGAAGTGGTTTCTGGGCAATCAAGAGACAGGGAGGGATGGACTGGTATTCAAAAACGCCACCCGCCCCCTCTCCCCACCGTCCTCGTCCTCAACCCGACTCCCTTTAATAGCTTCGGGTCATGTGTAAATAAACTCCAAATCATTTCTTCTTCTTTTTTTTTTTCTTTCCAAGACTCCTTTATTTGTGTTAGTTAATTCCAAATCAATCCTTCTTCAAATATCCTGTGTGTGAGATGAATAAACCACAACTTGAGGCATATGTGACCATGTGGACAGGATAGAGAGAGACATGAGAATTCAAATTGAAGTTTCATTAGTGAGCAAAATGTAATTTGGAGTATTTAGGCCAAGCATACGTTCTGAGCTGGAAAGTTTGCAGTTATGACGTCGCTGCCACAGGTACTGTAACTGCATATTCACTGGAGGACTGGAGGACCACCCCACAACGCTGCTCTGGATTAATTTGTTTTCTCTCAGCTCTTAGAACACTTGATTTAACTAATCAGCTAATTAACCACCTTTTGTAAATGAAAATGGGTGTGGAGGAGCACGGAAAAGGCTGAAACGTGCAGGCCATAGGATTGGGAACCAGGGTTGGATGGCTTTCATTACTAATCCGTTACATACATCCGTACCAGTCAAAAGTTTGGACACACATTGTAATTCTGTGGTCCTTCCTGATTTTTATTTCTTTTTAAAATATGCAAAAATCTCCTTCGTGACAGTTGATATTGAGATGTGTCTGCTGCTTATACTCTGTAAAGCCTTCATTACAGCTCTAATCTGAGGTGCTGTTTGTTAATTGGTGATTGCTTGAGGCTGGTAACTCTAAATGAACTTCACCTTTTTGTTCTGGTTTTGGTTTCCTAGGAAGGTCTTCATGAGCGCCAGTTTCATCATGGTGCTTGATGGATTTTTGCAAATGCACTTGACAGTACTGTTCTTGCAAGAGCTGTTATATCTGGCATATTTCATAGTTTTGGAAAGAAAATCCAGTATTGTTCCAGAATGTGGAAAATAAATCTCAAAACAAAAAAAAATTTTGACTGGTGCTCTATCTTTGGTAAAAGAGATTTTTAAATGTAAGGTAAGTCACAGGGCACAGATAAAAAAAACAAAGGCTTTTAGATGGATATAATGAATGGATGGATGGATTTTTCATATTTAATGCTGCACAAAGCCTCATGGACATCTATAGATAGATAGATTCATAACATTTAATGCTGCACAATTAGTCGCATAAATCAAACCGAAATCAAATTATGGAGCTGTGCAAAAGCCTCTTTTAAAAGCAATTTATTATAGATAATATACACATAGGAGTTTTTCTCAATAATTTAAATGTTGCTTTCAAAAAAAAAATTGAGTAAAAATTTTAAATTGAGAACATCCGTGCCGTTGTTTGCTGTTAGCTTAGATATATCAGTTTAAATAAAAAAAAAATTGTACATTTAAAAGTCACATATCGTAGTTTAAATTGCAATGTTATAATTGCAAAGTAGTTTTTTTTTTTTTTTTAATGAAATTGTGCATCCCTAATGACATTGCGTCAAGGTTTAAATTGATGTAGGTTTAATTACCAGACAACTAGAGATCCTCTTCTGTTTATTGCTTTGATGAAGTCCATCCATCTGCCTTTTTTTGTTTTTTTGAGGTTGAAAAACAGTTCATTAGAAAAAGTCATTTATTTACCGTTATTAATGACCCTAACTGGACGTTTGTAGTATCAATGTTATTAATATTACGTAGCTAAGTCATTTATTTAATTATTTATTTATTTATTTATTTTCACACTAGAGATTTAAATTTCCTGCCTGGCTCTAGCTGATGAATTCATAATTCGACTTTTGTTGTTTTGTTTCCTCTGTAATTTATTCAAGTTCTGTTGAGAAATAAATGCATCCCAGTTAATGATTTCTTGATCTTTAAACACAGCATTGTGCCGATGCTGTAAAGCAGGATAAATGGCGTGCGTAAACACTGTGAATTGAAAGTGTAATATGGAAACATGGCTCCAGGCTGAGCTCAGTGCTGAGGTCGGTGTTACGGCTCCATCTGCCCACTCGTATCAGTGTTCACCCACAACAGCTGCAGGGGGAAAAAAGTTTAAAGAAGTGGTTTCTACCTCATTGCTTCACCTCATATTCATCAGAAAAAGGAAATGATTCAGTTGTAGAGTTCTGTAAGCGTCTGGGAGGTTTGTGCTGTTCATTTATCACCGCGGCCGAGACGTTAAAGCTGCGTGTGCGCTCGCCTCGACCACATACTGATGAACTTACCGCTGTAAAGCAGATGATTTATTCTTCTGTTTTTGATTTCTTTTTTTGTTTGTGGACCTGAAATGCGAGGGCCAAATAAAACACATACAGCACACATTCCACGTATTCATCACTGCAGTCCGTCTCTCTCTCTCTTTCACAAGATTCAAGATCTATCTCTCCCTCTCTCAGGACTTAAGATTTCTGACAGAAAATGGCATGGCAGATATGGATGTTCGTATTACCAAACCTCAGAAACAAATCACAGAATAACAACAGAAATTAATTAATGTAAAATACAAATAATAATACATTCATTTAACTATGCAGTCTCTCTCCCTCCCTTTCTTTTTCTCTGTCCTCTCTCTACCTCTGACCCTCTCTTTCTACCTTGCTCTCCATTTCGTCCTCTCTCTCTTCACCCCTCACTCCTTCTCTCTCTCTCTCTCTCTCTCTCTCTCTCTCTCTCTTTCTACCCCTCCCCCACATTCTTTCTCTCGCTCTCTCTTTTCCTTCCTCTGTCTGCCCTCTTTCTACCTCTCCTTCCACCTATTTCTATCACCTTCCCTCTTGCTTTCTTTCTACCCTCTCTTATCTACCCCTCCCCTTCCCTCCCTACTGTTTCAATTCCCTTCCTTTCTCTCTCACACATTCTTTCTTTCTACCCTCTCTCTCTCTCTCTCTCTCTCATATATTCTTTCCTTGTTTCTATCCCCTCCCCTTCCCTCTCTCCATCATCTTTCTCTCTCTCTTTCTCTCTCATTATTCTGAGGTGAGTGTGTGTGTGAGTGTGTACTTTTACCTGGCAGCGGTTTCTGTATTAATTTACTGGGTTTAACCCTCGCAGTGATTTTCACACTGTGAGATCAAAAATCCAAGATGTCTGCGTTTAGGTCTCCCACTTTGTCATTTTCCGAAACCTGCAACTATAAAATGTCGATTCTTTTTAATCCGACCAAGAACCAAGACATAATTCTGTCCTGAGATTCATTGCTTTTCCTGCGATCCTCATGTGTGAAACGCACCAAGAGATCCGACACGGGTAGTAGCCGCTAATGATGTCTTCAGAAACGTCCAGTCTTTATTTTTCTCTCTGAGCTGTCTCCATCTCCTGTTTAAAAGCCTTTTCTGTTATGTGTCTAAAATTCTTTGTTTTTGCAGCCTGCCTCAGGTGAAACTAGTCAGGGGGTGTTTGTAGAAGACCTTTTGTGAGACTGCAGGCTTTAGTCAGTACAATCTCTGGAACTAATCAGCTTCGTCACCTCTTAACATTACCGCAGTGGAAATAGAGAAGTGATCATCTGTCCAGATGTGTTGTGGTGATCGGTGGGAAACGACTAGGACAAACTCATACGTACAGAAGGATGAGTTGCAGGTTGACTCGGGCACCTGATAGAAATATACAAGAGACTGAGCCTTTCATTTTCTTTATAACAGCAGGTTTGAGTCATCTCAGTTTCTCAGTTAGTATCACACACATTCACACAGGAAGCAAGATTTGTGGTACTGTTTCAAGTTTTTTTTTTTTTTTCTAATGAATTTAAACAGAATTATCATGATAACATTTTTCGTTACGACATTTTGTCAAAGAACGTAATGAAAATTCTCCCTTAATATCTCAGCACAAACCTTTAGGCTGGCATCAGTCAGAATGAGAATAGTAGGCTACCTCGCACATATTTTATCGCTGTTGAATTCTTGATCCTGATTGCTCGGAAGATGTTGATTTATTTCCTATAACGGCAGCTCTGACAGGAGCTCCGAGGCAAATCTCAGGCGTCCATTAATACACTAGCGACAGCGTAACAGGTAACACACACACAGGGAGCTGAAAAGCCAATGGCCAGCGTGTCCGACTCCTAATAAACACCCGACGATATATTGTTGATTAGTTTCCTACAACGTCTTTACATTCATGTTTTATTCCTTACATATTAGCGTAACCTCATCTGATATAATTTATTTGGCATATAATTTATGTAAAGTGTTGCGAGGCTTGAAAGTAGACTTTACTGTAATAAACTCAGCAGGTTCAATGAAGTATGTTCGCCATTTTAATAAAAAATAAAGTTTGCATTCACAGAACTGAATCCACAATCAGTAAAATTTTTATTTTATGTATAATTTAAAGTATATTATTGTTCTATTATGGTTTTAAATGCACATTTACAGCATTTGGCGTCCTGAGAGACTTTCATTTATCTCACTTATACATCCGAGCAGTTGTGGGTGAAAGGCCGAGCGCAAGGAGCCACCAGTGGCGGCTTGGTGATGCTGGGGTTTGAACTCGTGACCTTCCGATCCGTAGTCCAACATCTTAACCGCTAAGCTACTGCTGCCTGGGAAACTTTATTTTAAAAAAAAAACCTGTGCTGGAGTAATGACCTGTTAAATTGTAGTGTTGCATAGGATTTGATTGGAAGTGCCGTTGACAAACATCCAAACTCATTCACTGTAAACTCGACCTGAAACGTACCTCTGATGAATTACACTTTCAAGGCCGTTTTTTCAGCTCAAGGTGATTAAAAATAGCGCAGTCATTGGGGGATTCTGCTTAATATGGCAACACTGAACAGGTTGTAGAGGCGGATTGCTGGGAAACAGCAGAGGAAATGATTTCTCACTGTTTAAAAGCTGCATTTGTATTTCTTTTACACAAGAATTTATACCGAACCTGATTAAAAAAATGTTTTCCATTAAAAGAAAAAAAATGATCAGTTCAATTTGTTTTTTTTATTTGCTTTTCTGAATGAAAACTAGAATTAATTAAGAGATCCTTGGATTGAAGGCTATTTTTGAACTTCCTGCTGTATTTATCTCGCCTTTGTTGATTTAAAGTTTTATGGTTGGTGTTACACATGAGCCCGGTATAGTCGCTTGGCCGTAGCATTTTTTCCAGCGTGTGTGTGTGTGTGTGTGTGGGGGG